>RQWE01000040.1:0-85706 GCA_004028395.1 Leptographium galeiforme
CAAACATACGTCCGCCAGACGCTCGAACGCTTTGGCCTGACGCACCTGAATGGCGCAAGCACACCTTGGCCGACCGGCCTGGACCTCCCGACTGAATGGGAACCGCAGACGGACCGTCAGACTGAATTTCTGCGCAATACCGGCTCCGTCAACTTCCTCGCCACCGGCACAAGGCCAGACATCTCCTTCACCGTCAACAAGCTTTGTGGCGGCAACAAAGGGCCTTCAGACACTCACTGGACCCTCTTGAAGCACCTGTATCGCTACATAAGCGCCACGATTAGATACGTACTGGTCCTTGGCGGCCAGGCCTCTCCAGCCGTCCTTACGCCGCGCGCATTTAGCGATGCCTCCTTTGCAGACGATACGCCTTTACGGCGCTTAACAGGCGGCTACGTCGTCTTCGTGGCCAACGGGCCGGTCCTCTGGAAGTCGCAAAGCCAGCCATTTGTTACTCTGTCTACTACTGAGGCAGAATTCATTAATCTGACGCCAACGGCCCGCGCGTTGCAATGGGTTACTGGCCTACTAACCGACATGGGTACCTCCCCTGCGGGACCGCAGCTGCTGTTTACAGACAGCCGCAACGCCCTCTTAACCGTCCTAAACCCTGCCCAAAAGGCCCGCACCAGACATATCGACGTCAGGTACAAGTGGATTATTAAGCAGGTCCAGCAGAAGGCCATTGTTTTGCAGCACGTCCCTACTGTTAACATGGCCGCAGACGGGCTTACCAAGCCCTTGCGCCGCGAAAAGCATGTAGCTTTTGTCTCTATGCTAGGCCTTCGCAGCGCACCTTAAGTGGCAACTCCAGCCTGTTGCCGTAGCGCCCATGGCGCCTGTTTACCTTCTTGTTAACATCGCGAGATAACAGCGATTGTTACCGTGGAGCCCGTTGGGCACCCACATTTGTTTACATTCTTGTTGATATCACCATTTCCGGCCTGAGGCAGCGCACTCATTTTGACGCCCNGGGTACCTCCCCTGCGGGACCGCAGCTGCTGTTTACAGACAGCCGCAACGCCCTCTTGACCGTCCTGAACCCTGCCCAAAAGGCCCGCACCAGACATATCGACGTCAGGTACAAGTGGATTATTGAGCAGGTCCAGCAGAAGGCCATTGTTTTGCAGCATGTTCCTGCTGTTAACATGGCCGCAGACGGGCTTACCAAGCCCTTGCGCCGCGAAAAGCATGTAGCTTTTGTCTCTATGCTAGGCCTTCGCAGCGCACCGTAGCGCCCATGGCGCCTGTTTACCTTCTTGTTAACATCGCGAGATAACAGCGATTGTTACCGTAGAGCCCGTTGGGCAGCCACATTTGTTTACATTCTTGTTGATATCACCATTTCCGGCCTGAGGCAGCGCACTCATTTTGACGCCCGCCTTGGCCTGTCAACCGGAAAGGAGATACCTCCGTTTTGGTGCGTTTTACCGCACTAAATTTGTACCTAGCTTCTCTCCCTGCAGGTTCGAGGGGCAGTGTTGTGGCCCTCCCTAGTCACGTGGACTAGCGCGCGCACATATTTCGCCCCTGCAGGTCCTGCCATAGTCAGATAGCTTCCTTATGCACATTCCACAGCTTGTTATAAGCGGTAGAGATGCGATGATATAAGCAGCAGTAGCCCCACCACTGAGTGCCCTTGCCCAATTCTATAGAGATGAAATAGAAGACAGGAATGTCATCGATATTTGCCTTCGGAAGAGGTCAAACAGTCAAGGGATGCAAGAAAAAAAAACAGAATATAAGGCTGCGACTGTAACTGCTAAAGAGCAAGGTCACGGTTTTCATATAACATCTATGACAAGCTGTTCTTGCTGTATTAGAAAACGTGTATAGTAAACATAATCCGATGCCTTGATCGCCGACTAAAGTCGTATTCCCTGAGCATAGCCATGGAAACGCGATTGTGCCGTAGAAACAAACGACCCACAGTTCCGTAGGTCGCACAGCAGTACATCTCTGCACTAGTGCCGGTATATCTCGAATAAGAGGCTCCCCACAGAAGAGACCGGTGCTTGCCATGTCCAAGCAGAAATCCTACAACAACAAAAAAATCACTGTTGCCTGACCGAAATGCAGTCTGGTACGAACCTTGAAATCGCAAACTCACAACCAGATTAGATCCTCAGGTTGCGCCACAGTGCTTGGCATATGTGGCTGTGCTATATTATTGGACCTAGGAGGAGTTTGGACGATTGCGTGCACGTGCCACGCTCAGCCGACCATTCCAAATCTCAAACGCCGCACCCCAGCAAACGATGCTCAGTTCCTATATCCATTCATCGGAGCTCAACATGTTGCGCCCCATGTAGCCGCGCAAAACAACAACGACAGCCTGAGAAGACTGGATACTGGACAACAAACTCACGCGGCCTTCACTCGCTGACGCGTCTTCTGCGCCACAGGGCTTTCACTTTTCGGCGTCAACACGGGCGATAGAGATCATGCGGGCATGTCCACGACGACAGCCTCGTCCACCGTGTCCCCTGGCTCCCTTCCCAGTCGGTGCGGCTGCATAGTTGACGGTGTCGCGTTCGGTTTGTAGCGCGACGAAGCGCGACGACGCGGCTGCTGGCTCTCGCGGCTGCTACGTCGCCTATAGTCGGCCCCGGCACATTAACCTCTCGATCAAATGGCTGCGTCCAAGCATCTCGCGTCGGACAGGCCAGCCAATGCACCGCGTGCGAGCACTTATCCATCTGGGACAGCTAGTCCATCTGGGCCCGCTGGGCCGCCCAGCTCCTACTTGGTCCGAGATGCCTGCCAGCCTTGTGGGCCAGCTCGGCCTCCTCTTCGTCCGAGCACGGAAGGCTGGCAGTCAGGTGACCTTTTCGGCACAGGGCCACTAGGCCGAGCCGCCGCAGACGGCGGCATGGGCGACGACGACGATTATGATCCGGAGAGTCCGTGGGGCGCCCTGGGCATTGCCTATGACCCGACCTCGCCATACTGGACTTGGAAATCGCCGCTGCGTCTGCCGCGACCAGTTGTACCGCAGCTAGCCAACGATGACATTTTTGAGCGGTTAAAGGCCATCGCGGCCCAGAGTCCCCCGGACATGAGCTCCGAACCTGCACCGCGGTGCGATCTGGTGGCATGCTCGGATGACATTTTGCGCATTCTCCGGGACATTTCGGATGCCGATCCGCGCGGCATGGCGGTCCCCCCGAAAGCGGAGACGAGCGGCGACACAGTCGACCTGCCTGCTGCCGATTCGTGCATGCCATATCGGCCAGCCGTTCCGGATAGTGCGGACAGCTGCCTGGAGCCTCCAAAGACGGACAAGGAGGCAGACGGCACGAACACGGCCACCACAGTCGATGAGCCCCGATCCGAGCCCGATGGGAAGGTCAACGGGGAGAGCAGCCACCAGCCACCTGCAGACGTGTCGATGGCAGCGGACCCGGAAAGTCCGATCGGTATAGCACTACGGTGCTGTCCTGTGGAGGTGCCCAGCATCCTGCACATGATTCTCGACCGGACGGGCGACAAGCTGGATCCGCGGATGGTCGAGCAGTATGCTGGCCATGTCGACAAGCTGTGCAAGGCGCACCTGGAACGCTTCCTCCACCTACGTGCCTCCGTGACGGCGAGTCGGCTCTCATCCAGCTGTCCGGAGACGCCGCAGTCTGCCAGTCCGCAGGTGGAGGCCGTTCCGCTTGCACTACCACCGATATTGCAAGGGCCGTCGGCCTCGTCTCCCGACCGGACGGCGGCGCTGCCGACACCGCCTGCAGAGAAGCCGCGGTCTAGGAAGAGACGGACGACGGGCGACGGGCATCGGGCGGCGCGAGCTCCCAAAGCGGTGGCGCGAAGCAGTGTGCGGCCGGTGCCCGACGTCATCCGCGACAACCAGTACCGGCTGCAAGTGCTGCAGGAGATCCAGGGACGGTTCACGCGGGCCGGGCCGAACGAGCAGCCGCTGCACACGCACGGCGGGGTGACCAACCGGATCGTGTACAACCTGCTGTCGGTGGCGCGGCAGCCGAACGCGTCGGCAGAACACGGGGCGGTGGACGTGCATTATCTGACGGGCGACGAGGCACGGTCCATGCTGGACACGGGGTCCCCGACAGAGCCGATTGTGACGGAAAAGGAGCAGACGTTCCGGTGGCAGCCGCGGATACGGCCCATCGCAGAGCTGTTCCGGCGAATGGAGAACCTGGACCGGCGGGTGTCGGTGCAGGTGCCGTCGCGGGACTGCATGGGGGACTCGTTTGAGAGCCGGGAGCTGGAGCAGGTGCGCGACAGATTTCTAGGGGGCGGCAGCGGCAGTGGCCACGGCGGCGACGGCGACGAGACCGACGACCCGTGGAACATTTTGGATCTGCGCAGCCCGATCCCGGCGGCGGTGCTGCCGCAGTTTCTGACGGGGGAGAACTGCCAGCTGCTGCCGCGGCTGCGGGACGAGGTGCTGAACCCGGACCGGGCGGAGCGGGACACGGCGACACGAACGCAGTGGAACGAGTGGCGGGACGTGCTGGAGTGGGTGTTGCTGTCGCAGGGCGGGCACAACACGTCGCCGCACACGGACAGCCACGGGCTGGCGACATGGATCACGGTGCAGGAGGGTCTGTTTGGGTACGGGTGGCTGTCGCGGCCGACGCCAGAGGAGCGGCAGGGCTGGATGGCGGATCCGCACAACTTCACAGGCGGGCAGTGGCGGTACGTCATTCTCGAGCCGGGCCAGACGGTCTTTTTCAACTCGGGCACGGTGCATTTTGTGTTCCGGCTGCGCAGCGAGCACACGCTCGCCCTGGGCGGACATATTCTGCAGTGGACGGGCATCGAGCAGTGGCTGCAGGTCGTCGCAGCGCAGATGAACCACCCGCACATTACCAACGAGGACATGGAGTGGAGTGCGCCAAAGTATGTGCGCATTGTCGGCCGCCTCGTCGAGAATCGACTGCGCAGCGGTCGTGTTGGCGAGCTGGGCGGCGAGGTCGCCATGCGGCGGCTGCTGGCGTTGCTGCAGGTATGTGTGCTGCCGAAGACTGGAGAGACTGGAGACAGACCGCTTGCTGACTGCGACAGGAGTTTGACGATTTGTACATGAAAGAGCGTCCAAATCGGGGACGGCCGAAAAAGAAGAAGCGCCGCTAAGGCGCCGGTGTTTTGCGTCTGTATTTCATAGTTCGTATCTGGTCTGGTCTGCAGTCTTTTGTGCTGTGTTGTGTTAGGTGTACAGTATCCCCCAGGCCTGGGCGAAATTCTCGCCGTGTACAATATACGTGTCAGATTAGGTGAATTGGATAACGTGTTCGTGTCCAAATCAGCAGTCGTGGTGTCAAAATTGTTCCCAGGCGAAGGGGTAAATCTAGTGGAATGCTATCATAGTTCCCAATAGCACGCTAAATCTCCAACAACAAGACTAGGTGCCAGAGTGGTCTAATGGGTATGACTAGAAATCATATGGCTTCGGTCGCACAGGTTCGAATCCTGTTCTAGTCGAATTTTTTGACCTCCAAATGCAAATTATTTTTTTACCCCACAGATTTAGTTTCTTCTGTTGTCTTTGCTGTGCATGTATCCTGCCAAACATGTCTCGTATACGCAAGTTACTCGTATGCTCTTTTTTTGTACCATTCACTTTTGCGTAAGCTATCATGCTTTGTCTGCCGCCTCTTTTGCCACCTGCGCCGTCACATATGCCTCCACAGCCGCGCGCATGGCCGTCTCAGCGTTTTGCGGATCCGTCCGGCCGTCTGGGCCCAGCCGCAGCAGCTTCCCGATCAGAAAGTTCAGTTTGCCCTGTGGGTAGCGCTTGGGCCGAATAAACAACCGCAGCGTCTTTTGCTCGCCCTCGAGCGCCTGCTGGGCAAGCGCCGCGTATTCGGCGGCGGAGATCTCGTTAAACCACAGACCACCCTGGTCAATGGCAGCCTGCACGTTAGCATGGGCAGAATCGGGGCCAACGTCGCCGTGGAAGGCGGCAAACAGCAGCTGTTTGGCCACGTGGGCTGTGACGCGGCCCTGGTAGCGGAAGGCGAGGATGTCGGCGAGCGCGTCTACGGAGACGCGACAGCGGCCATCGGGCGTCATGTCGAGGTCATTGGCGACGACGGGGACGTTGCCAAAGTCAACGTTGAGGCCGTTATCGCGCTCCGCCGTGAGTCGGCCGAGCTGGTGGAGGACCCAGTTGGCGACAAAGAGGCGGACAGGGGAGCCGTGGCCGATGCTGTGCTCGTCCCCGAGACGCTGCTCGACGGCCGCGACAACGTCGTAGTAGTACTGGGCGCGGCCGCCGCCGTCGAGCAGCATGAGCGCCATGGCGTCCTTTTCGGTCAGGCCGTGATGCGCGACGAGGTCGTCGAGCTCGGCGTCGGGCAGCGTGCCGCTCGTCTGCCGCAGCCGCTCCACGAGCGCCGGGTCGATGCGCACGGGGGCCAGGTCGGCGTCGGGCATGTAGCGGTAGTCCACCTCGCCCTCCTTGCCGCGCAGCCGGTGCGTCTGGCCGCTGCCGTGCGCGCCGCTGCTGGGCGTCCAGCCACGCGTCTCGCTCGTCACCGCCGCCGGCCCGTCCTTTTCGATCGCCGCAATCTGCCGGTTGCGCTCCGCAATCACGGCGTCCTCGACCGCCCGGAAACTGTTGAGGTTCTTGATCTCGGTGCGCGTGCCCAGCGCCGCCGTGTCGGCCTCTCCCCCTTCCGCTCCTCTCCGCCGCACCGAAACGTTCACGTCCGCCCGCAGCCCGCCCGCCTCCATGCCCGCCGTGCACGCGTCAACGGCTCCCAGCAGCTGCTGCACCTTGCGCACCAGGGCCGCCGCCGTCGCCGGGTGGTGAATCTGCGGCTGCGTGATGATCTCAATCAGTGGCACGCCCACTCGGTTAAAGTCCAGCCAGTGCACGTTCCCCGGCTGTGCCACCGTCTTGGCCGTGTCCTGCTCCATCTGCACCTGCTGGATGTCGATCCGGATCTGCTCCCCGTCCTCGGCCGCGATCCCGTCCCGCGCGTACAGCATGACATGTCCGTTCCGTGCAAACGGCTCGTAGTACTGCGTGATCTGGTACCCTGAAGGTTGGTCCCAGTGGAAATAGTGCTTCCGGTCAAACCGGCTGACTGCCTGGATCTCGCAGTTGAGCGCCAGCGCCCCCCGGATGGCCGGTATCAGCGTCTCCGCCTGGAAGATGGGCTGCGCGCCCGGCAGCGACGCGTCAAAGTATGCCACGTGCGAGTTGGGCTCGTCGTTGAACGACGTCGCCGCCGGTGAGAACAGCTTCTTGGCCGTGTTCAGCTGCGCGTGGATCTCAATCCCAACCGTCAGCTCCCAGCCCGGAACCGTCTGTCCGCCATTTTGCTTCTGGCCCTGCCCTGACGCCTTGCGCGCCCTTTCTTCGTCCTTGATCTGCTTGCGCAATGGAACCGGGCGGGCACCAGGCTCCGCGGTACTGGTTGCCGGAGACGGAAGCTGAGAGTCTCGTCTGCTCGTGTGCGAGAAAGACTGTCTGTTCACGAGGGCCACTATCGGCGCGTGTCGGGCCCGAGAAAGTGGGGTGCGAAAGGCCGGACCGCAAGGCCTGTCCCGCAAAAGACACCTGCACAGAGCATCCCTAGCCCAAACGCTTGCCATCGGTGTTCCGGCAGCTCGTCGGTGTTGGTTTTCTCTTCGTCGAAGCTTTGAGCGTGGCTTTGCACTACTTGTGGCGTCTCTTGTGGCGTAAATGTGGCGCTGGTGTGGGCCGCACCTCCCCCACCAGCAATTTTGCTCCTCGAGAAGCCGGTAGCTGCACTTTGACCTCGCTCAATCTGGTCTGCTAATGTTATAGGATGGGGTGGTGCAAAGCCTCTAACGTTCCACAAAGTGTAGCAAAACCCGTCCGGCAGGCTGGCCGAACATCAGCTCAATTCAGGCGTGCCCATACTTAGAAGCACAGCTACTCCCTTCACTCAGCCTTAGGCGTAAATATGTTTAGGGAAAAACAGCGTCGTCGTGCTGTTACTAGCCCATTTAGATTGACAGTCCGTGCTAAAAAACAACAATGTTTCAGAGATGGTGCTGTCTCGGGGGGAACCGCGTCTCGGCAGGGTTGGAAAAGGATGCTGGCAACCATCGAAACCTCCGTTCGAAAAGATCAAATCCCACGGTTCTTCAAAAAGGCACCGACGGCAGCGTCGGTGCGTGCGAATCTGAACTGTCATGGCGAGTTTCAAGATTTTGCTAACAAAACAGTATACCAGCATAGTGGCCACCAACGTACTCCGTACTCGTGTGAACTCTCATAAATTTCAGCACTATGATCTGCAAATCCCTCGCGGTCCCTGCTTAGGGATTCGAGCGCTGTCGGAGACGAACAACGACCTGAATATTGCTGTTCAGATGGCAGCCAATGATACCGAGCACATGCCTTTCAGACGCTTTGTCTGACACAGCCCACCTTCTCACCCATGCGTGACGCGGCATGACAGTCCAAAACATAACTCCTCGTGGCATCGTTTCGGCGTCATGTAAATCAGAAATATTACCGGGAGAGCGCAGAAGCAGGCTTCTGCTCTTCATTCTGTTTCCCGGGAGCGATGTTGTACATCTTACTCTCCATCCAAGTACGAGTCATTATGCCTGTGCTTCATCATATGTCCTGCTCGTTTCGACTGGCCACGGCTTGCCGCTGCCATCGGGACCCCATATGACATGCGTGCCGCCAGTATGGCCAATCAAGATGGCCGCGTTTCGCAAGTAGTTCCGAATATTTGAACCGCCTTCGCACCTGCTATGTCGAAGGACCTCTAGGCGCAGAGAGAACACCTCGTCCAAGAGCGCAGTCTTCTGCGCCGAGAGATACTCATGTCTGTCTGAGATAAACTTCTCATCCTGCTCCAGCTTCGAGATGGCGGCTTTCGTTTTGACACGGCACTTGGTGGCGGCCATCCGATTCTTCTCACGCTGGACAGTCGACAGGATCTCCCCGAGGCCTTGTGATTTCCCTGGAGTCTCGCGTGTCTCAGAGGTGTTTTCCGTCTTACCAGTATCGCTGTCCTCCTCGTAGCGCTCTTCGCCAAGAAGAACCTGTCGGTGGACCTCTTGCGTGGGCGTTATATCCGTAGAGTGTGGAAGTAAAGCTTGCGCTTCTGTCGATGCCTTCTGTCCTGTGTGATGCCCACGTCGCGCCCCGCTCCTCGTATTTCTGGACGCTGGAGCCTGACTGCCAAGGCCGTTTTTTCTTCTGCCTCGGTGGCTTGCCGAGCCGCTGCTTGTTCTTCGCATAGAGACACTGGACCCTGCGTTGGCACCCAGGCTAGGATCATATTCCGGATGGCCCTGAGAACTATCCAGTTTCAATCCGCGGTCTCGTATGGAGTTATGTTGTCCAGCGGATTGTATTGGTTCGTACGAGTTGGTTTGACTTGCTGTCGATACGGGAGACAGGGCCTCGCATGCCGCCATGTCAGAGTAGACCGGCCTTGGGGTGGGCAAGGAGGTTAGAACCATCGGATAGGATGGGTAGTCGCCTTTACTTGAGTTGAGAAGAGACGGGATCGACGCGCCAACACCACCCCCGCTGGGGAGTGGCGGCCAAAATTGGACAGGAGGATAACCTATGGTGAGGAATTCAGCCGGGGTAGGGTACGTGCTATCGCCGTACAACCCGGAGCTGTCTCTCCTAGTTTGTCTCCCGGTTTCAAAGGCTTGACTGTCGAAAGTGTCTTCCATTGTTCCTAGTGAGGTGGCGCGTGTACTGCTGATAAACGTGCAGACTCTTCGAGGTCCTATCGATGGAGCTGCTGTGTTTACGCCCGGAGGGGCCCAATTCTGATGAGTATATTTGCCTGCTGGAATCAACCGCTTTGTTAGACAACGAAAGGAAACCCATATTCCGGTTGATGTTACCTCTCGCTTCTCTTTTAACTAGGAGTCACTCTGAAGAATGCGATGCTACCTGAATCAAGGTCGCAGAGGACTCTTCCGTCTTCTCTCAGGGAATGCAGAGCAAAACACGGTGTTTGCCTTGA
Source organism: Leptographium galeiforme (assembly GCA_004028395.1). NCBI lineage: Eukaryota > Fungi > Ascomycota > Sordariomycetes > Ophiostomatales > Ophiostomataceae > Leptographium > Leptographium galeiforme. The sequence continues at coordinate 9,951 of RQWE01000040.1, forward strand.
AAGTGTAGATGGTGGGTAATAACGAAAAGAGAAGGCCGGAAGGAAACGAGTAGAATGGAAGGCCTATTCTATAGCACAAGAGGAGGGTCCTCTCGAATGCTTTAGCGAAAAATGGGGTGCCGTCTGATATTTAAAGACGGAAGCTGCGACCTTGGGCATAGGTGGGTAGGTGGATGAGGAGCGAGTGGCTGCGAGGTGGATGTCGGACAGGGATTAAATGTTACTCCTAGCCGGAAGAGGGCAAGGAACGGACGACGGTTGACCCCAATGTCAAGGTGATGCTGTTCTGAGTTCATGCGAAGGCCAAAAAAAGAAGGTGAAGGTTTCTGCATGTGGCTAGCAACGAGAGCAAGTCAAGAGAAGAGAGGGAAGGAGCGACCGACCAGGCCGATCACATAAGCTACAAATCCGGGCTCAATATTAACCAATTTTAACCTTCCATCTTGATTTCGATTTCCGGCTCCTGTCCAAGACTGCAGAGACTAGGATAATACTCTGTATCGGATATGAAAGCAAATGAATAAATATGATCGATGATGGACTGGCAGTTAGCTACTTTGCAGGAGCAAGCGCTTCTTGACCCCCCCCTCGCCCCCCGAGCGGCACATTACGCTTCCCCATTGACTAAACTGTTGTGAATTGGCCATGGTGGTTCTGCGTTCGCACAGTTTTATATGCAACGGCCAACAGACGACTCGAGCCGATCATTGTGCCTTCGGGGCGTTGGGCTACTTAAGGTGGTCGCTAACGGAAGCCTCCGCTCCGTGTCATTGGTTAGCTTGGACAGTAAAACGGCAGCTGAAAGATTGTCTGTCCACTCCCTTCAATCCATCGCGGCAAGTGATTTTGGACCGAAGCCTCTGGCTACGTGCTTCACTTGGGCTCCGGCCCGCACATACTGGTGGTAATAGAGCGCAATTGTGGTCCCTTCCTGTCTTCCGAAAGCTATAAATTCAACATTTCCTACATATTTCGAACAGCTGTGCTAATAAGACCCTAAAATCCCCCAAATCCCCCAAAATCCGTATCCAGTATACGGAGTAGTACAGCTCTGGACCTTGTTGCCTCCCTCTGGTCCAAAGAAGAAGAATAAAGAATCATTACTGAAGAAAAAAAGAAACAAAACAGAGGGTAGAAAAAAAGAGTCAGAAATACAAACAAGAGAATAGAAAGCCATAACTTTTACACTAGAACACAAAGTGCAGCGATTGCGGCAGCTGTAGCCAGAAGTTTCGACAACCCGCCACGACCAGCCCCGGCAGTGACGACAGAAACCGAGCTCGTCGCGGGCGTAGACGTAGAGGTCCCGGTTCCAGGAGTCGGGGTGATACCAGAGGCTTGAGCTGTGGAGGTGAAGCTCTGGGCAGCCGCCGGTGTTGTCCAGGCAATGGTAGCACTGCCGGAGGGAACAGTGGCCACCGAAGAAGCTGGGGTGGCAGCAGGCGAAGAACTGCCACTGCCGCCGACTGGGGATGTGCCAACAGAAGTCTCTGCAGGAGAGGTGCCTGCCGGCGAGGTGCCTGCAGGAGTGGTCTCCGAAGGAGAGGTCTCTGCGGGGGAAGTGCCTGCTGGTGAGGTACCAGCGGGGGTAGTCTCCGAAGGAGAAGTACCCGCAGGGGCGGTCCATGCAGGAGAGGTGCCTGCCGGCGAGGTCCCAGCGGGAGTAGTCTCTGAAGGAGAAGTACCCGCCGGGGAGGTACCTGCAGGGGAGGTGCCAGCAGGGGTAGTCTCGGAAGGAGAAGTACCCGCGGGGGCAGTCCCTGCAGGAGAGGTGCCGGCCGGCCAGGTACCGGCGGGAGTGGTCTCTGAAGGAGAAGCACCTGCGGGAGAGGTCCCCGCAGGGGAGGTGCTCGCAGTAGTGCCGGCAGGGGCGCTGCCGGCCGGGGTAGACGTTGTAGAATCACAAGTGGTGATGACAGTGGTCGACACCGCGTAGCTGTGAGTAGTCACATACGAACTCTGGCCGACTTGGACAGTGGACGACGTGGTCTTGTAGATGGTCGACGTGATGGTGGAACTGGTGGCTGGAACGATAGTAGCCGTCGTAGTGGAGGTACCCTCAGAGGTCAGCGGGCAGATGGTAGTCGTCACGGCGTAGCTTTCGGTGGTGACGTGGCCAACTGGGCAGTCAGTGACCGTCGCAGGGCACTCCGTGACAGTGTACGAGGTGGTCGTGTAGACTGTCGACGTGGTGTAAAGCGTTTCCGGTGTGCTAGCGGGGGTCCAAGTACCGGCAGGGGTTGAGCTGGTGGGCTTCGCAGTGCTGGCTGGAGTTGAGGGAACAGCAGTTGTCGGACTGGCAGTTGTCGGACTGGCAGTTGTCGGGCTGGCCGTCGTCGGGCTTGCCGAAATCGAGCCGACAGGCGCCGACGAAGTAGTGGCCGCGACACTCGTTGTTGGGACCTCTGTGGACTCGGGGCAGTATGTTGTCGTGAGGGTTATCGTGTCGGTAGTGACATGACCCGCCGGGCAGTTCGTTACAGAAGGAGCGCAAGACGTCACCGTGTACACTGTTGTAGTGTAGTAGGTAGAAGTCGTCCACGATGAGGATGAGCTCACGGGAGAAGTGGCAGAGGTAGAGCTGACCGGCGTGGTGACTGGCGCAGTCGTAGGGGAGGTTGCCGACGTCGAACTGGCCGGAGATGTGGCCGGCGTAGAGCTCACGGGAGAAGAGCTCGTCGGAGCAGTCGTCGGCGTAGTGCTGACAGATGGGCTCGTAGGCGAAGTGACTGTAGTGGTAGTCTCGCAAGGGGTTGAGCTCAAGGGCGACGTTTCGGACGTCGAGCTTGTAGGCGTTGTGCTGACAGACGAGGTCGTCGGAGCGGTAGGCGCCGTGGTGCTAACGGTCGTTGGAGCTGTCGTTGGCGTTGTGCTGACAGACGAGCTCGTAAACGACGTGACCGAAGTGGTAGTCTCACACGGGGTCGAGCTGACGGGGGACGATTCAGACGTCGAGCTCGTAGGAGCTGTAGTGGAACCAGAGCTAGTAGGAGACGTTTGAACGGTGGAGCTCGAGGGAGAAGTCATCGGTGTGGTGGACTCGCAAGGGGTTGAGCTGGCAGGGGAGGAAGCCGGCGTCGAGGATGTTGAGCTGACTGGAGACGAGCTGACTTGGGTAGAAGACTCTTCACACGGTGTCGAACTGGCGGGGGTCGAGCTGACCGGCGACGAGCTGACGGGGCTAGTGCTGCTAACAGAGCTCAAAGGAGTAGAGCTGGCAGGGGTCGAGCTGATCGGAGTCGAGCTGGGGGTAGAGGAGCTGGGGGTGGAAGAGCTGACTGGTGTAGACGACTCCTCACATGGGGTCGAGCTGGCGGGAGACGAGCTGACGGGGCCGGTGCTGCTAACAGAGCTCAACGGAGTGGAGCTGGTTGGAGAAGAGCTGATCGGGGTAGAAGACTCTTCACACGGGGTCGAGCTGGCGGGGCTCGAGCTAGCAGGAGTCGAGCTGACAGGTGCGGTGCTGCTAATAGAGCTTGTAGGGGTAGAGCTCGTAGGAGAAGAGCTGACCGGGGTGGACGACTCTTCACATGGTGTCGAGCTGGCGGGGGACGAGCTAGCAGGAGTCGAGCTGGCAGGAGTCGAGCTGACCGGAGTCGAGCTGACCGGAGTCGAGCTGACCGGAGTCGAGCTGACCGGAGTCGAGCTGACCGGAGTCGAGCTGACCGGGGTGGACGACTCTTCACAAGGCGTTGAGCTCGCAGGAGTTGAGCTCGCAGGGGTCGAGCTGACAGGAGTCGAGCTGACAGGAGCGGTGCTGCTAACAGAGCTTGAAGGGGTGGAGCTGGCAGGAGTCGAGCTGACAGGAGTCGAGCTGACCGGGGTAGAAGACTCCTCACATGATGTCGAGCTGGCGGGGGACGAGCTAGCAGGAGTCGAGCTGACAGGAGCGGTGCTGCTAGCAGAGCTCGTAGGAGTGCCAGAAGACTCTTCGCAAGGAGTAGAGCTGGCAGGGGTTGAGCTGACAGTAGAGCTCGTAGGAGTGCTGACCGGGCTGGACGATTCCTCACAGGGAGTGCTCTCCGACGACGGGCTCGAGCTCGAGCTAGTAGGCCACCACTCCGACGAGGATGACTCGACCCAGGGAGTGCTCTCCGGGGCCGGTGTAGTGCTCGTACTAGACGTCGTTGCAGTTTTCAAAATGCAAGAGCAAGCGTAGCTAACCTGAGAGGGGTCGCCTTGGCAGTTGGCCCAATCAGTCGGATACGCAGCCGTGCCAGTAGCAGTCACAGTGGTAGCAAGATAGGACTGACACCACGCCGTAGGGTCCGGCGTATGTTTGGTGTTGATCATAGCCCGAATGCAGTTGTTGCCCTCCTACGATTCTATGGTCAGCGGTCGTGTATGTGATATGGGATGGAGTCTGCACTTACACAATTGGCGAGGGCACCGGCCGCAGAGAAGACGGCCAAGGCCGTGCTGGCTTGGCTGATCTTCATCCTGGATATTCACGGTGAGTTCGAGTCTGGTTCTGGAAAAGCTTTGCCTCGCTGCGAGGTTGAAGTGGTGAAAAGCGAGGTGTCTAAGCACGGATGAAAATAAAATAAAAACGAGTGTGACAGCCAAATTGCCAGAAAGGGAAGAGAGAGCCTTGTATTGGGCACGGCCGGGATAGCAGTTAAGATGGCTGAAAGGAAAGTGAAAGAGACGGGAGACGGAACAGGGTTGGTATAAGTACGTGGAGATAGGAGACAGGGGGGACGGGGAAGGCGAGCTTTATTTGGCACTACATCGCGCTCTGCATGCTCGCCTTTCCGCTTCCTTCACCCGTCGCCCCATCTCGGCATCGCGTCTCTTCGTAATCGGCCCCATCTGGACCAACACCAACCCTCCCAACTACCGCTTTCAGTGACGGGATCGCCTCCTTTCAAGATGCTGGAAGAAAGACACAACACAACTCCCCAGGCAGTAGCTAGGACTTCGTCTCGTACCGAGATATCACGTATATCCCAGTCTCTCCGTGGTAGTCGGGACTGATGGCCAGGTGGCCCAGTGACAAGTGTGGGTGGACCGAAGACGTTAGTAAATTCAGACGAAGAAAAAAGTAACGTTCACCGGTGGGGCGAGGCGGCAGGATACAGGGGCATGCGTCGCGCGTACCCCGTATGGAGCAGGGACCGGATGAATACGAGAAGGTACTCGTTCCAGCCTACGACGTAGGATTATGACCGAGATCTGGAGAAACTGCAGAAATCCACAAGACACACCAGTTAAGTTGCGTAGAAGGACGCAGGTGCACAGCCCAAGGCTCATCCAAGCGGGAGCTATGGCCCCAATAGCGTTATTGGCACGATTGAAGCCAGTAGCCTTAACCAGAGGTATTTTTGTCAGGAATACAAAGATGGCCAGAGCCAACATATTCAACGTGTCCGGAAACAGATACGTGGACAAAGAGATACAACTGGTCAAAATGGCAGGCGCGAATAGCGAAAGAAACGGCCCGTAAAAAGAAAACTCGATCAGGAGAAATATTTTTGGCCACGCACCTGACAGGGGTAGGGGAAGGCTTTGCTCCGAGTACTGCAGATGCTCCTTCTGAAAAGGGAAAATCCATCGAATAGGCGCCCGACAACAAGGTGTTCTAGAGGGCCTAACCCTATTTCGGCAGCGTAACCAATAGTTTGGAGGAGCGGGGGAGGGGATTATTGGTCACCGGCGGGTAGGCACTCATTCGGCGGCGAAATAATACGAGCGGCGCACAAACGGGTATCCTGTTAAGTCTGTTCCTGCATAATGTCCTGCATGAAGTGTGGTACCCCAGTTCAGCTGCTGCACCTAATTTCGTAGTGACACGAACCAACAGAATCCGTGTCAAAATCCGGGTCGGAATCGGAAGCCAGAATCGGAAGCCATAATACGAGTAAATAACTACGAGTACGGGGTCTTAGAAGACAGAAAAGTGAGGGAATGGACGAAAGCAGAACCAAGCAGGCCCGAAAGGCCCAGGTACTCGCAGTTCCACTGCGCCGTTGGGCATCGACCGTTGGTGCGACAGTAGTCCAATGACGAAAAACTAAAGAGGGGGAGCGATCCTCGCCATTTCTCGCACTGTCATCTCTTTGTTCGACGGCTGGCTCGCACGGCGACGACCAGGAACTTGGAATTTTCAGCTTAGATTTGGGTTTACGAGGAATCCTCCTAGCAAAGCTCAGCCGGCGGGTAATGGTGAAACACTTCCGTGTTTTAGCGTCCCTAGCCTAGCGAATTCCATCGGCGACCGACCGTCACCGTTAGTCGTATTAATCCATGTTTTCGGCACAACTCATACTTGTAAATCAACATATTATTCCAAGGGCTGCTCAAATCCTCTGCGCAGCTTGTTGCGGCCAAGATAGAGTGTAGGATGGTAGCACTCAAGTCCTAATGCTCTCCCGCGAGTGTGTTTTCGTATGGCGAACCCCACCGACAGGGAGCCATGACAAATCGGCAGCCCTGGGCATGACGTTGCTTGGCTCATTCAGCTTTTGACAGATCATCACAGATAATCTCCGCCTAGCCGTGTCGATCGCGCGACAGACGATACTCGTACATAGAATTAAGTCGGTGTACGAGTACTCGTACATACGACATAGATGAGATTACGAGTATGTCGTCGTACGGGTGGATCGATGGATGGATTGGTTGATCGCCCGGAACATGGATTCAGATGTGTTGGCACTTCAGCCGCTTCGTGATTTTCGCTTTGTCCCTGCTCCTTGCCTTGTTTGCGTCGGGCGGCTGGATTCCGTGCCACTGATGATGTTTGTAGTAATTTCCATGTGCAGTTCTGTCTCACGTAATTGAGCGAGACAGCTCCTGATCGGAAGTCGACCGTGACGGCGTGGCTGCATACCCCTGAACGAGACATGCCCATGACAGTCTCTCCATGGGAGAACACATGCTCATCTGTCAAAAGTGGTTCCTTCTTTTTGCGTCACAAGATTTCCGCGCAAGGCAGTGGAATAATCTCACCTTGTCACCTACGAGTACTGAAGAGCTTATGGTTTTGACTTGCCACTGTCTTGATCTATTGCACACATAGATAGTTGACTTGCTTGGCGATAAACGCCATTTATCGTGAAAGGGAGCTTCGTTCGCATCCCAAAACTTCAGCTAAAATGAGCACGAATGCTACTCGTGGGAGCATTCGCGCAAAAAGCCACTTTTCTATCGGTTGGCGTGGCTGCCGATCGTTCCTTCCCTGTCCGTCTCGTGTTCGCCGTAGCACCAACTCGTGTTTACTCCCCATCACCTTTGCTTTTTTCAAAGGCCGCGTCAGCCATACAACAGCCGTGCCGATCGCATCGGCCGAACACATTGCTCCGCTGAACATGGCTGCCCTCCCAAACGACGAGACCTACTATGAGATCCTGAAAGTCTCTAGGACCGCGGGCAGCTCTGAAATATTGGCGAGTTATCGGCGCCTGGCAAAACTGCGGCATCCGGACAAGAGTCCTGGCAACCCTGGGGCAACTGCCGCCTTCCAAAAAGTGGTTCTTTCAGAGCTTTCATTTCTTACGCTTAGCTAACTGCAACAGCTTCAAGAAGCATACTCTGTCCTGAAAGATCCCGAAAGCCGGGCCAATTATGACCGCACGATTGCACAGCCACTATACACGGAGAAGTTTCAGAGGAAGCGAAAGACGCGGTACACGTTCTTTACCTTCAATGTTGGACATTCTCATACAAATCCAAATGGGCCAAACCATGGCGCAAACGTACCGCCATCAGCAGACGACCCTCTGGAGCAGGAGATGCGGAACATTCGCAAAAAAATCAGCGAGCATGAAGCAACCATTAACAAAGCAGTGGCAGACCAACAACAACTCACCAGAGAAATCGACACATTGTGGAGGCAGATTCATGAAAAGGAGGAGGAGGCTGCACAGACCGACCACGAGCTGTCAATTCTCCTGCGGGATGGTTTGACTCAGAGCTGGTTCCGAAGCAAAGACAATGGTCTCGGAGATACTGGTGACATCCACTGGGCAGTGGCACGGAAACAGGAACTGGCGAATAAGCGGCGGGACCTCAAATGCACACTCGCACGGCTGCGCCAAGATCTAGAGGCAAGTAGGGCTTCGATAGGATCTTCCGTCACTACAATTGATGAGGTAAACCTCCAAAAGGCCGAACAGGAGAAGCTTTTGCAGGAGCGGGTTCAGGTGTGGCGCGCAAGAGAATTCCCTGGAGGGGAAGCTGACAACTGGACTGGATGGAATGGATGGTGTGGTTGGGATCCCCAGGAACGGGAGCTCAACAATGACGAAGGGCTCCAAGAAGGGGGGAAATGGTGGGAAGATGAGGCCGATCGCGGTCATGAGTCTTTCGAAACGCCTGGCCCCAATGGGCCGGAAAACGGCAGTGGAAAGTGCGAGACAGACGACGAGCTGATCGATTTCGACGATCATGCCGGCATGAGTGCAGGAAAGGAGGACTGCATGCGACACGAAAGCGTAGAAACCGAGGCAGATGGCACGTCGTGTTCAGGATCAGTCGTGGCAGATGCGTTTGAGGGGGATCTTTTGGATCTTGAAGGGGACGACGTCGTGGATAACCAGAATGACCCGCCAGCTGTAGAGCGGAAAAATGTCTGGTGGCCTGGGGACGAAAAAGTGGCCAAATCTACTAGAGCCTGGGAGAGGCGTGAAAACGAATGGCGGCAGAGTTCGTGGCAGGAGTGGTAGACAGGGGCCGACTACAATTTGCTATGTGCCATCTAGATGAAAATAGGACCAAACACGTCAAGGCAATATCAGAGCTAAGAGTTTTATTCTGTGCTTTTAGATTGTACTTAGGCCACGGCGGTCACCAAGTATGGGGTGACTTTCACGTCTGCAGTTGTGCTCTCGATAAATTGTTTGGAGTAGATCTGGCCCAACGACCAGTTTCCGTTGTAGTAATCTGTTTCATAACGGTCCAGGGTCAGGTTGACAGCACCGTAATATGTGTACGTAGTTCTGCTTGGTGTTAGTAGATTGACCTCTCCTAGTATTATTAGAGTTACTCACGGATACGTGGGGTCTACATCAGAGCACGTCCAGGATTGGTTAAACCGTAGCTCCTCGGCTGGGGCGCTGTACGTGAACGTCGTGGTGGTACCGGAATCAGCCTCGCCTTCAGTGCAGGTGTAGATGATGTTGCCGTAGAAGAAGTCTTGTAGCTGCTCGGATGTGGCCTGGCAAATGGCTGGGTATGACAGGGCCGGGTTGGTAAGGTTGAAAGCGACAACGCCATTGTCGATCTGGTGTGCGGGCGTGCTGAAGATGTATGAGGCGTTGTACTGGAACTGGACGACAGTCCAGGCGAAGTCGCCCAGGGAGAGCGCGGAGCAGCCAGAGGCGCTGTCGCGGGCGGCGAGGTGGGGCCGGCCGTGGGCGACGTTGGCGATGGTGGCGAGCGACAGCAGCGCTGACCGGAGGGAAGACATGATGGACGGCATTGTAGACGATGATGGAGGACGAAGGGTTGGGAGATGAGCTGGTAAGAGGAGTGGTGGTGAGGGTAATGGAATGACAAGAGCAGCTCCTTGGGGAAGGGCCGCTTCTCTCTTTATACTTTTGGAAAGGGCTTTCTATCCTCGTTTGCCTAAACTTCCAGCTGGCTACCAAGACAACCCGTTTCCATGAATACGATGCTATTTTTACACATGCAGCCAGAAACATGCAAAGGACGACTTTGGTCGCTACCCGATTCTCCGTCACGAGCAGGGCTGACCAAGAACATGGCCGATCGTTGCATCACGGCTCGTAGACAAATGTACTTCGTACGTCGAAGTGGGACCACAGCTCGCAGCTGCTTCCGTGCGACAGGGCCAAGACTTCGTATTGCCGATCTACGTGGCAACGCGCAGAAGTTGGCCACTAAGCTTCCTGCAAAGGACCCTTCAAATACGATGATCGCCTTTCCGTTTTAGAGTTGTTCAAACTGGCCTCGTACTCGTAAAATAGAATACTAGCGTTTTGTTGGCAAGGCTGGACTACACCAGAGATGGAAAAGATTGTTTGTGCCAGAATCTGGAATCTGACTAGACAAAACACCACGTTATATCTGACGGCAGTTAAGCTCGCTCCGGCTTCGGCTGGCTGTGCGTAGTGCTACATTCCACAGGTCTGACCGGATGAAGAAGCTAGTCATGCACTAACACGAGACTCCGCCATTTTGCGCTGACTTGCTGAACTTTCTGCGAGGACAGAGCTCGTGTTGCTCTGTGGCAACCAAGCTTACGAAGTACCTGGCCGCAGCAACCAAACTCCGAAGCCTAAACCTGCCAATCAGGTGGCCGGCGTCGCCGACCGTTTGCGGAAACGTGGCCAGCATTCACCGCTTACGGATTCTCGTAAGTCTTACATTGGAATGCGGCCGCTCGGCCTGAGTCGGTCCAAGGTTCCCTGGCGGTGTGAGGCAGCGCTATCTGGCCTGTGCCCAAATCGCGTACACTTGCACTTAGGGGTCTAGCACAAGGACCAACATCACTTAGGGGTCTAGCACAAGGAGCAACTTCACTTAGGGGTTTAGCAGCAAGGGCGCACCTTCACTTAGGGGTATAGCCTCTGCGCCTGGCGCGGTCCACGTTCCGTCAGAAACAGCACCAGTTACCTAATGGTGCTGCAAATGGCCCAATCGAAGCTGCGACAGCCGGATTTGCGACCGCGTCAGTCTGATAAGAAATGAGGCCAAGACCACCGCAAAGCCGGCTGGATCCGCATGCAGACGAGCAAAAAGAAGGGCGACATGTCTATAAATATGAAGTTTGTTTCTCGTATCCTCAGGGAATAGCTCTGGATCTCAGGGATCAGTTGTCTTTTGAGAAAAGTAAGCACAAAGGACTGCCGATCGCTTCCACCCATCAACTACGTCATCAGCTTCCTCATTCGACGATCCGGGAATTTTCGGTGATAAAACGGCACAGCAAGTCTGAAACCGCTCTACAGAGGCCCAGAACCCCAGGAACGACACCATGACGACCTCTATGGTAAAATCCAAGTTTCTCAGCCACCCGGAGGACCTCGGCATCGTGGCCGTGGGCTTTTCGGGCGGCCAGTGCAAGCCTGGAGTCGATGCGGCGCCTTCCGCGCTAATCGAGTCAGGCCTGCTGACGCAGCTGCGCGACGAGTTGGGCTACCGGCTGCACGGTGACGACCAGGTGCACCTGTACACGGACCTAGTGCCGGAGTCGGACCCGGAGTACCGCGGCATGAAGAACCCACGTGCTGTCTCGGACGTGACGCGCCGCATCGCCGACCAGGTGTACGAGCACTCGCTGCAGGGCCGTCTGACGCTCACGCTGGGCGGCGACCACAGCATCGCCATCGGCACGGTCGGCGGCACAGCGCGGGCGACGCGGGAGCGTCTCGGCCGCGAGATCGCTGTCATCTGGGTCGACGCGCACGCCGACATCAACACGCCCGAGACGAGCGACAGCGGCAACATCCACGGCATGCCCGTGTCCTTTCTCACCGGCATCGCCGAGGACAAGGACGAGCGCTACTTTGGCTGGCTGCGGCCCGAGAACCGCCTCAGCGTCTCCAAGCTCGTCTACATTGGGCTGCGCGACGTCGACGCGGGCGAGAAGCGCATCCTGCGCGAGCACGGCATCCGCGCCTTCAGCATGTTCGACGTCGACCGCTACGGCATTGGCCGCGTCATGGAAATGGCCCTCGCCCACATCGGCTCCGACACGCCCATCCACCTGTCCTTTGACGTGGACGCGCTCGACCCCATGTGGGCGCCGTCCACGGGCACGCCTGTGCGCGGCGGCCTGACCCTGCGCGAGGGCGACTACATTTGCGAGTGCGTCCACGAGAGTGGCAGCCTCATCGCCGTCGACCTTGTGGAGGTCAACCCCAGCCTGGCGCCAGAAATCGACCTGGGCGCCCACGAAACCGTCCGGGCCGGCTGCTCTCTCGTGCGGTGTGCCCTCGGCGAGAGTTTGCTGTGAAGATGATGGAAACGGGCTTCAGCGTGCTGGGATTACGGGACGGGAGGCATTATCTACCGGCGCTGGGAAGTCTTTATTGCTGTATTCCCTTCTTTTCTTGGACAGTTCATATTTTGCTATAATATTAAAACCACACATCAACATGGAAAGATAGCTGGAACCATGGTTTACACAGATTTTCATGGATCGCATTTGACGGAAACCGCAAACTCCAAAACGTCCATTCCCACAACGCCTGTCTCCCTGCCCATCAAGCTCTCTTCTCGTCTCGGCGTAGAAGCTACTCGCGAGCGGTATTGCCGCAGTCCTTGCGTGGGTGGCGGATATTTTCAGTGATATGCAGAGGCCGAAACTGTCTTTGGAGGTCGGCAAGCTGCTCCTGCATGTTGGGCACGTTTGCTTCCGCCCGGTAATGGACACATTGGCAAGTCCCAGAATGCAGCGCAGGAGGCTCCGACATGGACCGTCTTTCGCGTGTGTAGACATGACGGCCTGCAGTGACCTGTACGGCACAGGGAGTATTGCGCGTAGGGGTCTGGGGCGCGACGGCCTTGCCCTTGGGCGTAGTGAGGGTCCGTTTCACAGTGTTGCTATCATAGTCCGACCCAAGCGGCGAAGTGCTGTATGAGGAGCTGTCACCATCATATCCGCACGTCGTAGCCACGGATCGTCTGGGCGGGGAGTTGAACTGGTTCTTAATTCTCCCTCGAGGGGACGGTGATCCCTGCGCATGGAGGGCAAGCGGGCGCGGACGGTTCTGGCGAGCAATCCCCAAGCTGCGGCGGAGGGACGGCGATGACCGCGATGCGGCTGACGGCGACCGATCAGTGGCCACCTCTCGAAGGGAGACGCGCACTGGCGGCGGTGCCGTGAACATGAGACTGCACGGATATGCTTGGGGCCCGCTGTCAGAGGGAGTTAGTACATGGAAAAGGAGAGAGGAGGAGATAAGAGGCTGGCACAGACGCGGGTGACACGGGGGCACTGGTGGGCGACAGCGGGCTGGATGGCGTCTGAGAAGGCAGCGGCTGATGGCAAAAGCCCGACGTATGCGGCTGGTGTGGCTGATGGTGCTGGTAGCAGGCCGCCATACTGGGTGGCTGGTTTAAAATGCCGACGCTGACCTGCCGGCGTAGGGGCGTCATAGTGGCAGCAGGGTACGTGCACAGCGTGGCTGGCGGCTGGGCAAAGACTGGCTGGTAGCCGATGCAGGCGCCATCGATGGGAACGAGCTGGTAGGCCGTAGTAGTGTGTGCAGCCCATCCGACAAACGCTGGCTGATAGGTGTTGGCATTCAACCCTGTGCCTAGGGGGCCATCACTCTGGCCCGGGTTCTGACCCGCGGGCAATGAGGCCGCGGGCCGCTGGCTTGGAGGAGGCATGATGGGAAAATTCAACCACTGAGTGAGTGAGTAATTTAGGACGCACCCAGGCTTTAAACAATGAAAACTTTGAAGAAATTCGAGAAATAACAGGAAAGAAGACGAATGCTGAGCATGTTTAACATTTGAAAAACAAATCGACCATAATCAATGCCACACGCCTGGAGAGGAACAAAATCAAAGCAAATGGGGGATTTTGGTTGGTGTCGTGTGCAAAAGAAGGCGGGCCGACTGGCCGAATTTTCCCCTCGAGGACACAGCGAGCATCCACGATCCAATGTGTCCGTAATACGCGTCTTTCGCGTTTTGATCACTTGATGAAAGAGCACGTGGAAAAAGAACACAAGAGTACCCTGATGGAGGTCCTGAATTGGGTGGGGGACATCTGTGGGGGTCAGAGCAGCGATCACGGCGACGACGCAGGCAGAAGACAAAGCGTCTGATTTCATTTCTGTGTGTGTAACACCAGCCGTAAGTCATACCCCAGAGGCCCGAACGCCGATACCGCCAAACACAGAGAGGCTATGCAACAAAATGAGAGCTTCAGTTCGGTCCCGCCTCCTAGTTTTTCTGACGGAGATCGTGCATGCGATACTTCATCCTGGACGTGACAAAGACGTGGCCAGGTGGATTTTGGGCGTCAATGTACAGAGCGTCCGGCGGCAGGTCGTGCTGATGGAACGTATCGGTTTTGCTGCAGTTAAGGAGATGTTGCAACCCGGGTGGCTTTGTTAGGCGAAAGACGCCCCAGCTAGACGGGTTAGTCCGATACCGCCAGGCAGAGAACAGAAACAGTCACACATACGATGGATCATGGCTAGGAGAGCACACGATGGCGATGCTCTCGTCCATCATGATCTGGTAGCCGGCTTGGGTGTGCAAGTCGCGTGAGCTCATGAAGCAGGTCTGGGTGGGATGTGTATGAATCCAGCCGATCTGCAGCAGGTCCTCCTTTTCAAAAAACTCAAAAGTGGCCGCCTCATTGGTCGTCTCGCATGTGTCAGGCGTGCCGTGCTGCTCGGGAATCAGCAGACACGTAATAAAGAGCGCATTATTGATATTAGTGCCGCAGAGAATGCCACACGTCTCGATGCCACGGCGCGTGTTACTGGCGGCCAGGTTGACAAATTCTTTGCGCAAGCCGTCGGGTAAGAACACCGGCCTTATTGGTGTGCCATTCTCCAAGTACCCCGCGGGCCGGAACGTGTATGATTCCTTTTCGGGGAGCGGTGCGCTTTCGGCCGTCTTGGGTGGCCGCTGGGGTGCGGACGGTGCCGGGTCCTCCAGACGAGCCAGGTCGGCAAAGGCTGGGGACAGCTCTTGCCGTGGGGGAACCGGTGGCGTGGGCACGGTATCGTAGCGTGATGCGACCAAGGGGCCTCCTTTGGGTGGCCGTGCCGGAGGGGGTTCCAGCTTGCGCGAAGTCTGTTCGTCACGACTCGGTCGACTGTCGTACCGCAGAGGAGCCGGTTTGGAAATGGACGGATAGCGGTAGGTCACAGGTACTGGCGGGTCGCGTGGGTCACTGTGGTCCGTCCACTGCTCAGCGGCAGCGAGGCCGTCCTGACGCAGATCCAGTTGGTGCCGCGCCTGCTGCATCTGCCATTGCAAGTCGCCGTCATCAGGTGGCTGGCCGCGGCCGTCGGCACCCCGTGTGCCGTCTTGTGTACCCTGTCGCCGGCTCAGCTCCTGTGTGGCCAAGTCGACGGCAAAGTCCTGATGCTGCGACGCGTCGAGCAGCCTGGCCTGGGCCTTTGCATTCCATGAGAGCGCCGCGTCGCGGGCGGCAAAGTTGAGGGTAGACTCGTGCCCATCGTACGGGTGGTCAGACGGTAGATGGGCAACCTCCCCGAGGTGCGCGTCGTTCCATCGGTTGCGAGCCTCGACCAGGTCCGGCTTGATGTTCTCGAGCTCGACAAGCACGCCGTTGATTCGTTTCTTGATCGGCCGCAGTAGTTTTCGTCCGGCTGCGGTCTGTGCCTCGGGTAGGAGCGAGACCTTGTCGAGGTAAAGAATCGAGAAGCGGAAGAGGAGCAGGTACGCCTTGGCAAAGTTGCGCTCGCGCAGATAGTTCCGGCCCTGCTGGAGTTAGCAGGAGCAACGTAAGATACGGCGTGGCATCGCCCACGTACCTCGCGATACAGCGTATCTAAGGCGCCGACATAGTTACGCAATGGGATCAGAGGGTTGAATTCGAACCTCTCGGCCTCTTTGGCGAGCTCGCCAGGCTCCAGAGGCGGAAATCCAGACTGCGTCTGCATCGAGCTGCCGGACTGCAAAGGCATCGCCTCTGTGCCAGAAAGTCGTTATCAAAGCTCCCTCGGGGCCTGATAACTGCCACGCCGCGGTCCAGCAGTGTTGTACCCCTCTATTTTGCCGGCTGCCTGTTTTCAGCCACAAAGTCGCCACAAGTGGCAACGCGCAACGGTGCCCTGGCATCTGTGGCGGTGCTCCACCCCTGAGGCTGGGGTGACAAGGCCTGTCCGCTGCATCCACGTAGCCGTGGTGCGATGATGTCTGCCTTGAGACCACAAACGGACCACCTTTCTCACCGAGTTCCCAGCCCAACCGAAGTTTGTCGATTTTGTCTTTTTAGGCTTGAAATACCAATGGGAATTAGGATGGCAATGTACTTAGTGAGCACAGATATCATAAACTTCGCGTTCCTCTTGTCCGGCCTACTTGCAACATGCCAGGGGTATGTGGACGTACGAGGACGGGCAGGCATGACGGGGTATGTACTTGTAGGAACATCATTAAATGCCCCCCCCACGCCCGCTATGACTTTTGCGCCTCAAACCGGGAAATGCACCGGCCAGGTCGTAAGACTCGTTGCCAGGTATCGCTCATCCTTCGTTCCACTTCTTTGAGAGTTGCCGCCTCAAGGGTCTATAAATGCCTTCTGACCTCCTCCCAAATCCTCCTCATGGCTTGGATCTTTATCCATCTCTCCTCATTTCTGCGCAAGGCTGCCGTCCTCTCTCCACTCTAACCAAGACCAACGTCCAAGACCAGCATGTCTAACAACGCTCGCGAAAGCTGCCTGGAGGCACAGTGCAGAGGTTTGTTGACAAGCCACAGCAGTGTTCACCAGCCAGCCGCTAACAACAACAGGAGCCATCTCCCTCATGCCGCTGTTCTTCACCATCGTTTCCGGCCAAGTCCGCACCCAGAGCGACGACCCTCTCCGTTCCATTCTCTATCCCATTCTCAATCAGCTCGCCGGCATCGACAAATCTCTGCACATCCTGTCTACAGATGCGGCAAAGCAGGAGGTCGTAGACACTATTTTCGATAGCGAGACGCTGCCGCTCGTGAATTGTGATAGCCCACGCGCAGCAGAGATGCTCGACCCCCAAGAGAAGGCACGTCTCTTGGCCGAGGGCATCGCCGCCTCCATCGCCTTGGTCATCCGTCTGCTCCGGCTGGACACGGAAATTAGCATCGAGACGCTGCGCTACGAGCTCCACAAGTTCTCGTCCTCGATCCAGCTCCATCACATCCGGCAAAAGATGGAGCACAACCACCTCTTCAGCGACTGTCTGATGATGAGCCAGATCGCCGACCTCATCTTTGAGGCCAGCCACGACGTCGGCTCCGAGTTGCAGTCCAAGTGCGCCTCGTTCCACGATTACGAGGTCGATCCATTCAGCTCAGGCTATGAGCGGCCCTCTCGGAACATGGGCCTGCCGTGGGGATTCACATTTATGACTTTGAACTAGACGGGGCCGCATTTCTGTGTCGTGATTTGGGTTTTGCTTGTATGTACTGCGTAGCATGGCGCGGAAATTTGGTTGCTTGGGTTTTCTTAGGCCTCAGTGTACTGGTAGATTGTACAAACTCTTCTTCTTATTCTTGCCCCTGTGGGCAGCACTATTGTGCAGCGACCTGGCCAGGGGCTGCGCTCTGCGCGGCGCTCTGGATAGCCATAATCTGGTCCTTGACTTTGTCGATTTTCTGGTCTGATTCCTTGATCTCACCCTCGAGCCGGTTCCTATTAGTCGCGTCAGCAAATCATAAAACGGGCCAGCTCTGACCAGACGACCACCTACACTTCCTTTGTGATGAAATCGAGACGGCCTTTAACGGTGCCGTCGGCCTCGATTTTATCTTGTTTTAGAAGCACAGGCCCAACCAACTTGTAGATGGTCTCGCCCTCCTGCAACCCATCAAACTCCTGTCGTAGGCGGGTCAGTATCGCAACACTATATTTGGGGACAGATTAGGTTTTGTCGAAAGCATCGCAGACAAACCTTTTTGACAGCTTGATTTTCAGCTGCTTGTGCGTCCAGCCTCTGCCGAGTTGCTATTAAAGTTTGTTGCTCTGCAGCAACACGTTAGAGCCAAAAACTACAGAGTCACAACAGCGGAAATATATAAACCTTGCTGGAGCTTGCTATACTCCTCCGACAAGCCTTGGAGCTTTGCCTGCACTTCTGCTGAAGCCATGGCTAAAGTTGGCCACAGGGGAAAATGAGATGGAAGTGTCGTAGGCCTGCTCTCTTTGCCGAAATCCGCCCCCCAAAAGCGTCTAGAATATACACGAGTAGACGTATATCGAAAATTTCCGGTTGCCCTTCTTTTGCCTCAGGTCATGATAATCGTACACGACAGACGATCGCCTCTGCCTCTGAAAATAGCTGTGACGTCTAGAATTGTGGCGTTAGCACCACTAATGCTTGTGGCGCAATATGGTTACCCCGCCAAAATGGGCACCCTTCCATTCTAGAATGATCGCAAACTCTCATCAACATCCATGGTAATATTGGCGGTCTGCGCCGACACTCTAGACCACGTTCCCCTCGATACACGAAACTTCCACATTGACCACCAAAATCCACGGCCGGGTCACGGCCACCGCCACCGAGGCCGCCTGCCACTTTCCTTATCTTTCTCCTCTACCTCCAAATACAACTACCAAAGCGACGATACCTCTCTGCCAACATGTCTAACACCGACTTCCTTGGGCGGGCGATCGAGCAGGTCCGCAAGGCTATCGAAGCCGACAATGCGGCCGAGTACGACAAGGCGTACCAGCTGTACTACTCCGCCCTGGAAATGTTTATGCTCGCGCTCAAGTGGGAGAAGAACCCGCGTTCCAAAGAGATGATCCGCCAGAAGACGACCGAGTACATGGACCGCGCCGAGAAACTGAAATCCCATTTGTCCGACGCCGACGCGAAACGAAAAAAACCAGGCATGGTCGGTGCTAATGGCGCCTCAACCGGCGGCACCGGCAAGGGAAAACAGGGCGAAGACGGCGGTGGCGACGCCATCGACGAGGATAGCAAGAAGCTGCGCAGCGCACTGGCTGGAGCTATCCTTCAGGACCGCCCCAACGTCAAGTGGGATGACGTGGCCGGCCTCGAGGCAGCCAAGGAGGCGCTCAAAGAGGCCGTCCTGTTGCCCATCAAGTTCCCACATCTCTTCCAGGGCAAGCGCCAGCCCTGGAAGGGCATCCTGCTGTACGGCCCCCCCGGTACAGGAAAGAGCTATCTGGCCAAGGCCGTGGCTACCGAGGCCAACAGCACCTTTTTCAGCGTCAGCAGCTCCGACCTGGTCAGCAAGTGGATGGGAGAGAGCGAGAGGTGAGTTTTGGGGCTTCATTTTGGGTCTATTTCGTGCTCCGGTGCTGCATCTTTGGCT
The DNA here is from genome assembly GCA_004028395.1 of Leptographium galeiforme. Classification (NCBI taxonomy): domain Eukaryota; kingdom Fungi; phylum Ascomycota; class Sordariomycetes; order Ophiostomatales; family Ophiostomataceae; genus Leptographium; species Leptographium galeiforme. Next base: position 28,899 of record RQWE01000040.1, read on the forward strand.
GACGCATGCCCTCCTCCTAGATTGGTCAAGCAGCTTTTCAACATGGCCCGCGAGAATAAGCCGTCCATCATCTTCATCGACGAGGTCGACGCCCTTTGCGGTCCACGTGGCGAGGGCGAGTCCGAGGCGTCGCGGCGCATCAAGACCGAGATGCTCGTCCAGATGGACGGCGTGGGCAAGGACAGCACTGGCGTTCTAGTCCTCGGCGCAACCAACATCCCATGGCAACTCGATGCCGCCATCCGACGCCGTTTCCAGCGGCGCGTGCACATCAGTCTGCCCGACTTAGCTGCCCGCACGACCATGTTTAAGCTCGCCGTTGGCGAGACACCGACCACGCTGCAGCCTAACGACTACCGCGAACTCGCGAAGCTGGCCGAGGGCTATTCGGGCTCTGATATTAGCATTGTTGTCCAGGACGCGCTGATGCAGCCCGTCCGAAAGATCCAACAAGCGACACACTTCCATGCGGTCCGCGCACTCTATACTCTTGACCGTGAAATAACACTAACAAATAGCAGGTCACGGTGGACGGCAAGCGGAAACTGACGCCCTGCTCGCCCGGCGAGCCAGACGCTGAGGAGTTGACATGGGACGACGTCGAACAAGACGAGCTGCTCGAGCCGACAGTCGACCTCAAGGACTTCATCAAGGCCGTGAGAGCCAGCAGGCCGACTGTGTCGAAAGACGACCTGCAGCGGAACGCAGAATGGACAAACGAGTTCGGCAGCGAGGGCGCATAGTACACGAGAAGGAAGGGTGGGAGCACACACCGGAGTCTGGCGTTGTTAGCGTTGTCGAAGCAGCTGGAAGGCAACGGCCGCAGTTATGTACACCAATTTATAGCGAACTTGTCTACATAACTACGATTCATGCGTACGCAATTAGGATACGCGCTTTATTCCCCAAAAATACTTTCGATTTTCCGCCCTCCTCCTACATACACGGAGCAGAACGAGGATACAGAGATTGCATGTCCATCAACTCCAAAAGCCAGATCCACCAAACTCCAGCGGCACAAATAGTGACAAAGAATCAAGATGAAGCATACCCCAAAAGAAACAAGATGATAGGAAATCAGTAGTCGCACAGAGCATAAACGAATCAGAAGAGCAAGTATCGGCCGATCCTTTCCTATGCGGCCGACTTCTTCTTCTTCTTCTTCTCCGGCGTCTGTGTGTCGATCTCCATGGCGCTGGCGTCGAGCGACTTGCGCTTCTTGTCCTTCTTGTCCTTCTTCTCCGTCTTGTCCTTCTTGTCCTTCTTGTCCTTCTTGTCCTTCTTCGCCTTCTTCGCCTTGCTCGACTCCTCATCGCCCTCGTGCGCATCAGTCATCTCGTGGTCGATGGCCATCGAACCGCCATCGGCCAGCACCTTCTTCATAGCCTCCTTCATGGCGTCCTCGTTCGTCATCGGCTTCTTGCCCGAGGCGAAGAACTCCAGTCGGTCCTCTAGTTGCTGGCGCATAGCCTCACCGAAGCGCGACGTCGGCTGCTCGCTGAAGCTGTCCACACGGGAAGCAATGCTGCACTTGTTGGCGAGGTACCGCGAGATGCGGCCCTTGTGGCGAGCCCCCGAGCGGCTGATGAAAGAGCTCTGGTAGATCAGGCCGTACTTGGGCGTGTTGCCCTTGGTCTTGAGGGCGCGGAAGAGAGCCTTCTCGGCACCGAGGATCTGCAGCGTCGAGGCGGGGTACTTGGCCAGGTTCGTGAGCGAGCCCGCGTGCGAGATGAGGCGCGCGGCCACCGGCGTACCCAGAATCACCTGCAGGTTGGGCGCCACCAGGTTCATCTTTTTCTCCAATGCGGACGCCAACGTCTGCCGGTAGATGGCCATCTTGACCACGTTCCGTGCAAATGCCATGACCATGCCCAGGTCGACTTCGCTGATTTCCTGGCCCATGGACACCTTGGATGCATCAATGATCGCCTGCGCCTTGTCACCGTCATCGCCCACGATCGCCGCAATGTCATGCAGCACGTCGTCCGTCAACGATTTCTTGTCGCCGATGGCGATGACCATCTTGGCGTAAGTCACGTTGTCGGAGACGATCTTGATCAGCTCAGGAAAGTGCCAGCCGTACCACTCGCGCACACGCATGCAACCACTGTTGATGCTCTTGTCAAGGTTATCGAGCGTGGCAATCTGTTGGATGATGTGGTTGTCGTTCTTGTGGATGTTGAACTTGACCTTGGAGCGCGAATACGCGTGGCCCATACCAAGCTGTGCACGGCTAACATCGCCCTCGTGGAGGCCCTTCAGCAGCTTCTCCGAGTACTGGCGGATGCCGCGAAGCAGGCTGGCCACCACCTCGGACGTCTCAATGGTTTCGCATTCGATGCCCGGGAACTGGCTGCTGATCTCGCCTGCAAGCTTGCGGTCGGCAACGCCAAGCACGACCTTGGACTTCTTGCCGCTGGCCTTGGGGATGCTGAGCTCGAGGACGGACGCCAGGTACTCTGTGAGGATACCCTCGGACAGATCGTTGATGTTCTGGAGGCCTTCGGTGTGGTTTCTGAGCGTGAAGAGTCAGTACGGACAACGCACACCATTTATGGAGACTCGAAGGATCTCTTCGGCAACGAACCTCCAGGGTGAGAAGTTGACGAGCTTGATCATCTTGCCAAATTTGGAGAGGTCGGCCATGGACTCCTGGACTTCGTTCAGGCGCAGGCCGACACTGTCGGCCTGGTGGACCACCTCGAAAATGCCATAGCCCACGGCAGATTCGTGGAGGAGGTAGTTTATGTTCGCCATTGTAGCCTTCCAATTGCCTATGCGTCTGAATAATTGTCTGAAGCTGGAACCAAAAATTTTAAAAGCAAAATCCTGACAAAAAAAAAGCGCCAAACAAAAAAAAATGGAGCTCGGAGAAAGTTTGAAAATTACAGCGGGTCCGGATTAGTTTTATTCCGTATAATCACTACTCGTTCCGACGTTGCCACAATCGTGATAGTCATGACTGTCCTTATCGATTGCTTCGTCCATCGCCATCATGCCGAACCATCAAGGCTACCGCACGGTCGCCTACTTTGTGAACTGGGCCATTTACGCTCGAAAGCATCGGCCGCAGGACCTCCCGGTAGAGAATTTGACGCACGTTCTTTACGCCTTTGCCAATGTTCGACCAGAGTCAGGAGAGGTGTTTTTAACGGACGGCTGGGCCGATACGGATATTCACTGGGAAAATGATTCGTGGAACGATACGGGGACCAACCTGTATGGTTGCCTCAAGCAGCTGAACCTACTGAAGAAGCGGAACCGCAACCTCAAGGTGCTTCTTTCCATTGGTGGCTGGACGTATTCGAGCAACTTCAAGGGCCCGGCTTCGACGCCTCAAGGCCGAGAGACCTTTGCCAACTCGGCGGTCGAGCTGGTGAAGAACCTGGGGTTTGACGGAATCGATATCGACTGGGAGTACCCCGAAGATGCTTCTCAAGCAGCAGCCTATGTGGCTCTGCTCAAAGCGTGCCGAGCGGCCCTGGATGGATACGGCGCTTGTTTGAGTCCGCCGCATCACTTTGAGCTGACGGTTGCGTGTGCCGCCAGCCCCGAAAAAATCAATATCCTTGATGTTGAGGGCATGGATCCATTTTTGGACTTTTGGAACCTCATGGCCTATGACTATGCCGGCTCCTGGGATTCGATTGCGGGGCATCAGGCGAACCTGTTCACGAGCTCAAAAAATGGGGCATCGACGCCCTTTAGCACGACCGCCGCGATAGACGGCTACACGTCCCGTGGCGTTGCTGCCGACAAAATTGTCGTCGGGATGCCGCTGTACGGGCGCGCTTTCGAGAACACTAATGGCCCTGGCACATCGTACAATGGCGTTGGCGAAGGCAACTGGGAGCGAGGCGTCTATGACTTCAAGAAGCTGCCTCTGGATGGAGCACAGGAACACCTCGATCGGGATGCCGGAGCGTCGTACTGCTACCATCCAACCTCGCGTGCGCTAGTCACCTACGACACCGTGGAGATGGCAAAAATCAAGGCAGAGTTCGTCAAGGACAAGGGCCTTGGAGGTGCTATGTGGTGGGAGAGTAGCGCAGACAAGGAGGGCAGCGAGAGCCTGATCACAAACGTGGTGGAAACACTGGGAGGATGTGGCGCTCTTCGCAAAGAGCAGAATTGCATTGCGTACCCGCAGACGAAGTACGACAACCTGCGGAACTCGTTTCCGGGAAATTAAGAGACCTTCCAACGAAAAGAGGAAAAATATGGTTTACGATAGGTCTACAATATAACTGCCGTGTTATCAACCTCTTCAGTTTTCACTGTTTTCTTTGTTTCCCTCGTCTTTGATCCTTTTTGTGGTTTGATTTTGTGCAGAGCTTTCTAATCACACCGACGCCTTGGTGTTACAGCCAAATATTCATGTGAAATCATTGAAACCCCGAATTTCATCCCACCCAAGCACGGCCAGACATTTAGTTGTTCTCGCCAAAGACGTAGGTCAGATGGCAGCGGCCGCAGTATTGCCGATCCTGCATGGCAGCCATGAAGACACCAGCACCGCACTGAAGTAGAGTTAGTAAGCGTGGCAAAGGGACCCGTGGCGACCGTCGGAGGTCAGAGCCAAAAAAACTCACAGTCTCGCTGGGGCACTCGCGGCGGAGGCGCTCAATCTTGCCATCGCTGTCGACCTTGTAGTACTTGAGGACGGCAAGCTTGTTCTTCTTGTGCTTGTGCTTGATCTTCTTCGGGGTGGTGTACACCTTCTTCTTGCGCTTCTTCGCGCCACCACGGAGCCGTAGCACCAGGTGGAGCGTGCTCTCCTTCTGGATGTTGTAGTCGGACAGGGTCCGGCCATCCTCCAGCTGCTTGCCAGCGAAGATCAGGCGCTGCTGGTCGGGCGGGATGCCCTCCTTGTCCTGGATCTTGGACTTGACATTGTCGATAGTGTCGCTGCTCTCGACCTCAAGGGTAATGGTCTTACCCGTGAGGGTTTTCACGAAGATCTGCATGGCTGCCTAGTGAGGATGTTAGAGGGGGGTTCGGAAAAGATTTGGGATTGTAAATCGCCATCTAGCCATCATGACGAGCGAGGGGGTATCAAGAGCGCAATAACGCGAAAACAGCAACGCTGAAAACAGAAGGGAATAGAACAGAAGCAACGCATGGAATGCTTGCACCGCTCATCATGATGGCCAGAGGATCATGAAGACGTACCTGGCAATAGTTGTGGCTATTGCGTCCTAGGCAATCTTCAGACACTTTGTGGGTTGGGAATGAAGGAAAAGATTCAGAGCCGACTCGCGAAGGGAAAAAATAGTGCGGCGAGTGGCGAAAATTTGTGGGGAGGGCTTGGGCACAGTGGCAATAGCAAGAAAATTTCGAATCTGCGGCAAAATGGACAGTGCTGGGAGCTAGTCCACCGTCCGCACAATCACGTGTGTAGGGTTTCCTCGAGGGCCGCTTGCCCTGCTCATTTTTTGCCAATGGTGGTTCAAAGCCATATTATTTTTCGCGGTGGAGTTGGACCAATTTCGATCTCTCTACCACACACACTTCGACGAACATTCAAATCGCGAAAATGGTTAAGAAGAGAAAGAACAAGTGCGTGCCGTCGATGATTCAAAGAGAAAAACGGTCTGGTTTACTGACTGCTTTGCAGCGGCCGCAACAAGAAGGGCCGCGGCCACGTCAAGCCCATCCGTTGCTCCAACTGCTCGCGATGCACGCCCAAGGATAAGGCCATCAAGCGGTTCACCATCCGCAACATGGTTGAGTCTGCTGCTATTCGTATGTGGACGGTCCCCGGGTTATTGAAAAAGTGCCAATGCTGACTTGACAGGTGATATCTCGGACGCTTCGGTCTTCGCCGACTACACCGTCCCCAAGATGTACCTCAAGCTGCAGTACTGCGTGTCTTGCGCCATTCATGGCAAGATCGTTCGGTACGTTTGCCCATGGGAGAGGCAACCGTGTCCTCGCCGTCGAGAGACGGTGGGACACGGGCGGCAGAGAAGAACCTTGGCCGACTTCCTCCCTGGAGCGCGATGTGTCGGGACGCTTGTCCCGGGACATCCGCGTCTCCACGTCCCTTGCCCCCTGAGCCACCGCGCTCAAGACCAGAATGGAACAAACATGCTAACATGCTCACAGTGTCCGTTCGCGTGTCGGCCGCCGCAACCGTGCGCCGCCCCCGCGTGTCCGGTACAACAAGGATGGCAAGAAGGTGACGCCGACGCAGGCCAAGACGACAACGGCATAAACGCATTGTCTTGGAGCGATGGTGCTGTTCACGGTGGTTCACGGTGGTTAAACGCTATTTGGAGCATGTGGATAGCATCTCTAAGGACCACACATTTGTTTCTAGTTTTACGACGTGTAGGCGCTAAAAAGGGAATGGATGACAATAACACCGCTGCTTTTGGGAATGACAGTGTTTGGGTCCCGAGTGTTTTGCTTACCCTCGCAGACAACTCCGCAACTATGCGCAACTTGCAGCTCTGCCGTAAAGTGCGGCCGTATTCCGAGACTCTATCAGCAAGGAATCGTAGAGCAAAGGGTTTGTTTGGTGCGGGGAAGGGTGACAAAGGATGACGGCAGTGGGTTGAGCCGCGACAAGCCGAAGAGGCGCCGTAATCTGGCAACGACTGACTGTGTCCGAAAGTGTTGCGAGACCGTTAAAAAGCGTAGGTGCCGTCCAGCGGAATGAAGGAGTCTTGCTGGATATCGCGACACCAAAATGGAAGCACATCCGACGCACCTTGGGTACTGGCTTGCAGCCCTGCTTGCCGCCCTGTTTGCTTATGTATGCTTGCCAATGAGTCAGTGCACAGGCAGGCCAATACTAAAATACTAACGAGAATAGGTTGTCGGCCTTGTGGTTTACAGAATTGTGTTCCATCCATTGGCCAAGTATCCCGGACCTCTGGCCGCCAAGCTGACGGATGGATACATGCTGTACTATGCCTGGCGAGGCGACCGCCATCTAGAATTTTGGAGGCTGCACGAGCAGTACGGTGAGTGACTACAGGATAGAGCGGTCGTGCTGTGACCGTCTTGGTTGACAGTCTGTGTAGGCACTGTCGTTCGGTTCGGCCCCAACAGCTTGTCATTCAACAGCAACACAGCTCTCAAGGAGATCTACGGCGCCCGCGCAAACGTGCGCAAGTCTGAGTTTTACGATGCGTTTGTGCACCCGGCGCCGAACACGCACAACACGCGCAACAAGGAGGTGCACGCACGCAAGCGACGGGTGCTGTCACAGGCCTTTTCGGATGGGGCCATGAAGGAGATGGAACGGTACATTCTGGCCAACATCCGGACCTTTTGCGACGAGCTCGGGCGTGGCGACAGGCTGGCTGAAAACAAAGGATGGTCCTCGGTCAAGAACATGGCGGACTGGTGCAACTACCTGGCCATGGACATCCTGGGGGACCTGTGCTTTGGCAGGGCCTTTCACATGCTGGAAAGCCCAGACAACCGGTACGCCATTGACCTGGTCAGCGTGGCGGCGCAGCGGCATCTTCTGGTAAGTTTTATGCGATCCCCGAGGGTAGATGGGCGCGTCCTGACCAGCTAGTGTGGAACCATGCCGGTCATCGACAGGCTCGGCCTCGACAAGGTCCTCTTCCACCGCATTGCAGCGGGCCGCGCACGGTACATGGCCTACAGCCGGGCGCAGCTGGGCACGCGGACGCAACTGGGCGACGACGCAGACCGCCGTGATTTTTTCCACCACTTGCTGCGGGCGCGTGACCCGGAAACGGGAGCCGGATTCAGCATGCCAGAGCTGTGGGGAGAATCGAACCTTCTGTACGTCGCGTAGCTTTTTGACAATTTTGGACAGCACGGATGGGGACTGACAGAACAGCATCATTGCCGGGTCGGACACGACCTCGACGGCCATGGCTGCGACCCTGTTTTACCTGGTGCGCAACCCGGCGGCTCTGGCCGGCGCGACCGAGGAGGTGCGCCACGTATTTGCAGCCGTCGAGGACATTCGGCAGGGCGCCGCGCTGGCGGGTTGCGTGTATCTGCGGGCGTGCATCGACGAGGCCATGCGGCTATCGCCGTCGGTGGGCGGCCTGCTGCCGCGCGAGGTGCTGGCTGGCGGTCTGCGCGTCGGTGGCGACGAGATCCCCGAGGGCACCGTCATCGGCACGCCGCACTATGCGATCCAGCACAACGCAGCGTATTTTCCGGCACCCTTTGCATACCGGCCGGAGCGCTGGATTGAGGGCGCGTCCATAGCTGGCGGTGGCACGGTGACAGAGGACGATGTCAGACTGGCGCATTCGGCGTTCTGTCCCTTTAGCATTGGTCCGCGCGGCTGCATCGGCAAGGGCCTGGCGTATTACGAGATGAGCACGACGCTGGCGAGGGTATTGTTCCTGTTTGACCTGAGACGCGCCGTGGGCGTCGCGGACCCGGCCGAGGGCCGATTTGGAGCGGTCTGGGGCCGCCATCGAACAGGCGAGTTCCAGCTGATGGACACGTTTACCAGCGTCAAGGACGGGCCGATGGTTGAGTTTCGTATGCGGGCGGACCTTTCAGTGTGAGGGAGACGATGCGATTCGCTCCTACTGTATTACTGTGTCGAGGGCACTAAAGGTTGAATCAGTCGTAGAGAGCCAACAAATGACTTCTGTCTCCTCCATATTAATGCACGTTGAATTTTATTGCAAAGCTGTGCTGGAATTTCGCTGCGAGCCTGGCGACCCACTTTTATGTCCGTGCACGGACAGTCAGCCTCGCAACATCAAGAATAAACAGAGGTTGGGAAAAACACTCTTGCCAACTCGCTATTCTTGGCCGCCCTCCGTCTCAGGTCTGATGTACGGAAAGGAAATATGGCAGTATGCAAGTACTGGGCGTCAGGAAACTGCAGGTTCGGAAGTATGTACCGATCTGCGCCAGCTCGATAGCCTTTTTCACTCTCGTCCTTGCTGACCGTTTGCAGCTGCCTGCAGGTATGAACATCCAATAGCGAATCAAAATCGATTCGGGGCGTTTGGGGCACCATCAAACGGCCCGCCGACCTCACAAAAGGACCCAGGTACGGAGGCATCGTTGTCGCAGACGTGGATGCGACATGGACCCGAGGATGGCAGGTTGCTAAATCTCGGTCATGACCACAGAAATCCCGTATAACGTGACGACTGCCGGGATCGTCAAGGACCTGACAGACGAGCGACCGCCATGGATCTTCTCGGCATACGGTCCCGGACGGGACGCGCCCGGCCAGCTCTTTGGCGGACCGCAGACGGAGCAGAGCTTTGAGGAGTTGCGCCTGCATCACTGGAAGGCCCTTGCGGCGGGCAACCCGCAGCCTGCGGTTCGTTCTGTGATCCGGCGGAGCCTGTCGAGACCGTGCTGATGGTTGTGTGTGCAGATTAGCGACATCGATTCGCTGTACCAGCAGATCCAACAGCAGATTGAGAAAGCGGCAAAGAACCCGGCCGACGCGGTGCGATTTGTGCTGGATGCGGAGAACCAGCACCCGAACCGACTGGACATTTGCAAGAATAGCTCGCTGCCGCAGCTGACGGGCGAGTTCGCAGTGGGCCGAAACCGGGCGGCGGCGGGCGGTGCCTTTGGGGCGGCGGCACAGCCTCCGGCGAACGCGTTTGGGCGGCCGTCGGCGCCCGGTGGCTTTGGAGCTGCGACGCCGTCTCCGTTTGGCCAGGGCACGGCCGCAGCCCCGGCGTTTGGGCGTCCGGCACCGCTCGGAGGTGGATCGGCCTTTGGCCAGCCGTCGCAGCTCGGAGGCATGTCCGCGTTTGGACAGCCGTCACAGGTTGGAGCCACGCCGGCCTTTGGGAAGCCGTCACAGCCAGCGGCGTCGTCGGCGTTTGGACAGCCGTCACAGTTGGGCGGTGCGTCTCCGTTTGGACAGCCGTCGCAGCTCGGAGGAGGGATGTCGGCGTTCGGGAAGCCGTCGCAGCTGGGTGGCGGCACGTCAGCTTTTGGACAGCCATCGGCGCTGGGCCAAAAGCCGGCATTCGGGGCGACGGCATTCGGGCAGCCGGCGGCGACTGGGGGGTTTTCCAAGTTTGCGCAGACGCCTCCGGCCTTGGGCGGCGGTGGCGCCTTTGGACAGCCGTCGCAGCCGGAACAGAAGGCGGTCGGCGGCGTCGGCGTGTTTGGAAAACCATCGACGCTCGGCGGCGGAGCGGCCTTTGGACAAGCCTCGGGCCTGGGCCAGACAGCGTCGCCGTTTGGCGCGGCGGCTGCGACGCCTGCGTCTGCCAGTCCGTTTGGCGCGGCGGCTGCTGCGCCTGCGTCTGCCAGTCCGTTTGGCAGCGCGAATGCTGCGACCGCAGCGCCGTCCAACCCATTTGGCCAGGCCGCCATGGGCGCGACTACGAATGCGAATGCCTTTGGCCAGGCGAAGCCGGCCGCACCTAATCCGTTCGGAGCTGCGCAGAACACAGCCTCTCCGTTTGGCCAGGCCAGTGCCGCGGCGCCGACAGCCGCGGCTGTGAATCCGTTCCAGCAGGCAGCCCAGCCGCAGAAACCGTCTCCGTTTGGGCCCGGCGCGGGTACTGGAGCCTTTGGCAGCGCGCAGCCGGCAGCGGCCCCGGCCCCGGCTGTGGCCGCAGTCTCGGCCACGCCGACGGCCAATGGCGGACCCGGTGGCCCTGACGCCCAGCGACAACATCCACCGGTGCAGAGCTATGCATCGCACGATGCGTCGGGCAACGTGGTGCAGTTCAAGGGACAGACGGTGGTGTACCAGACCAAGGACGGCGCGACGGTGCCGACAATTGCCAATGCGGCGGGCAAGGCGGCCAAGATTTGGTTTCCCAAAGGACCGCCGGCCTACAACAAAGACACCGAATTGGCCAAGGAGGCCTATGGCAGCGAAGTGCAGGCGCAGTACTTGTCTTTTGTGCAGACTGGCAGATTTGAGGGAGGGCTGATGCCGGAGCTGCCGCCACGACGGGAGTGGTGCCTGTGGGACTTTTAAGAGACAGCTATTTGCTGGCGTCGTGCTGGTCGTGCTCTGCTTGCTGTGTACATATAGTGGAATTGGCGTGGGCTTATGTCGTATTGGACTACTGGGTACTGTAGATGACGGCGGGCGAATTTTAGCTTCTGGCTTGGTGCCGATTGACTCACAGCGGCGGCAGGCGTGATGCCTGCCAAGTGGGGCAGCCTGACGCTGGAGCTTCCCTAAAAGGACATTACAGTTTCTTCGATTCTGACCCGCTGGCCAGCCTTTGCCCACATTCCCCGACGACCAGCACGGACGACGGCCAGCACATTGGATGGAGCGCCCTCTGCCTCTATTTGCGCCGTTCCCGGCATCGGCGGGTTGGCGAGACATTCTGGGCACGGCAGCATGGAAGGGCTGCGTGGAATCGTGGCTGGCGCTGACCCAAGCGCATATTTCGCTGTCGGATGCCACGTTTGCCAAAGTGTCGATGCGAGATGAGAGCCTCGTGGCGTTCCTCGTCAGCCTCGTGCACGGGCTGGCCACGTCAGGGCTGGCGGTGCTGGGGGGCGACAACGACGCGGCGGCGGCACTGAAGAAGGCAGCGTACTTTTTGGCGAGGCGGGCTCTGCAGCAGCCGCAGCCGGACGTGGAAAGCCCTCTGTTGCGGTGGACGTTTGCTGCGGATCTCTGCCGGGCGTACGGCAAGCGGCGGGCAGGCCGGCTGCTGCAGGAGCTGCCGGCGCGGCCGGCGGACGTGCTGAATGCGTCGCTGTCGGGGCTGCAAAAGGAGCTGGTGCGGCAGCTGGAGAAGGGCGTGCGCGGCGGGGAGCTGGCGCTGGCCGAGGCGAGCCTGCGGCGGGTCAGCGTGCTGGTGGATGCGTGGCCGGCAGCGGCGGCGTTGCTGCTGGCGGGAAGCGACTACGTGGACGCGCTGCTGGCGGGCTTCCGGGTGATGAACCCGCCGCTGCGGCGCTGTCTCGTGACGAACCTGTTTCTGTGTCTGGTCGGCCTGACGGAGGGCCCGGCGCCGCGGTACGCGCAGCTGGTGGACGTGCTGTACGCGCTGCGTGGCGCCGCGGAGACACACCGCGAAAGTGTGCACAGCGCACAGGACTGCCTCGTAAGCGAGCTCGTCAGCGCCACGCCCATTCTGGAGCTACTGCAGCGACGGGCAGACAGTTCGGCGGCGACCCGCATGGCGACCGTGCTCAAGGAGCTGGCGCAGTACCGCCGGGGTGGCGGCGTGAACATTCCGCATGGGCATGTGCGGACGAAGCTCGGCAAGGGAAAGGCACGGGCGGCCGACCATCCGGAGCCGACAGCGGAGAGTGCACCCTTGTTTGTGCACCGACTCAGCCAGATCACGCTGATCCAAGACCTCTTTCCAGATCTGGGATCTGGGTTTGTTGCGCGGCTGCTGGATGAGTACAATGAGGACTCGGAGCAGGTGATTCTGCACCTGCTTGAAGACACGCTGCCGGCGCATCTGGCGAAGGCGGACCGGACGGAGAACCTGTACGTCGGCCGTGGCCCACGTTCCGAGAGGAGGCTGACAGAAGACTACAGGACGAGCCCGACGGGCGAGATACCACCGACAGACTTGGCGCCGCGGTCGACACCACCACAGATGATCGACAACAGCGACGTGGCGGCCCTGGCCGGGGCGGCGAACCGGATGCATTTTGGAAAGCAGCGATCGAGGCGGACGGCGGACGACGTGCTCCGGGAGCGCAAGGGCGCGCCGCAAAAGGCGGCGATCCTGTCGGCGCTGGCGGCGTTCGACTCGGACGACGACGAGCGCGACGACACGTACGACGCGACCGACGTGGGCGGCACGGTGGACGGGCCGGCGGCGACGGGCACGGACGACCTGGCGGACGCGCGCGATGAGACGCTGTTTGCGGCGTTCCAGACGGCGCCAGAAACATTTGGGCGGGACGCAGCGACACGGCGGGGGGCGGCCCGGGGGCAGCTGCGGGCGGAGACGGGCATGACGGACGAGGCCATTGAAGGGTGGGGGCTGATGCTGACACGGAATCCACAGCAGCGGCGGCGGCTGGAGGCGCGCTTCAGCACGTTCACGGGGGCGCAGACTGCCGTGGTACGGACGTCGTGGCGGGAGGGGAGGGGCGAGGAGGACGAGGACGAGGATGGGGGGGAAGGGAGCGGCGGACGAGGCGGCGGTGGACGGGGGGGCGGACCGGTTCGGGGGCGAGGTGGACGAGGCCGTGGTGGACCAGGACGAGGCGGCAACGTGGCCGGACCGTCGGGGGACAAGGACACGGAGCAGGCGCGGCGGCGCAAGGAGGCGGGCAAGTCGAGCCGGGCGAACCACAACCGGCGGGACCAGCGGGCGCGAAAGATGGCCCGAGGGTTTGCGGGGTAGAGGGCGAGGGGGAAGAAGCAAAAAGAAATGGTGCAGAGAGGAGACATCTATCCGGCTGCTTAGGCCTCACTGGTTATCACGTGCCAATACCGCGCAATCACCAAGACAAGACAATATTCATACTCGTACGACAACGAGCAACACTGTACATGCGACACTATCGGTTGAAATAGAACTGGACTAAAACGCTGTGTGGGGGATAGAGAGCAACAGGCAGGCCGAGCGAGGGGGAGGACAAGCCAGGACCGCATGAAAACGGCAGATTGTGGGGCACAGCTGCGGTTTGGCGATCCGCAATGAAAAAAGGCAGGCTGCATTGGAAATCTTACAACACCGGGTAGAACATGGTACGAGGCGGCGCCCTGCCTCGACGAGCGACTTACACGACCAAGGACGGCTCGGCGTGCCTGCACGCGGGACAGCCGTCACGCAGGCTGTCGCGCAGCAGGCGGGCGTGGGTGATCTTGGTGCCGATGACGTTGCGGCGGCTGTGGGCGCTGGCGTCGTCGGCTCCGCCGGAGAAGCCGGAGAAGCCGCGGGCGGCGGCGTCGGCGGGCGAGAGGCCGAGCAGGTGGGTCAGGTGGAAGACGTGGCCGCAGGCGAAGCCGACGAGCGTGTCGGACTCCCAGGGGGTAAAGGGGACGTGGCAGGAGGCGCAGGCGGGGTCCTGGGCTGAGGCGTTCTTGGAAACGGCGTCCTCGGCCGTGAGCCCGTGCTCGGCTTGATCGTTGTCGTCGCCGCCGCCGCCGGCGCTGCCGTCCCCGGCCCCGCCAAACTTGATCCCCCGTCGCTGGCCGCGCCGCAGCGTCGTCTGGGCGGCGGCCACCTCGCTGCGCAGCACGCGCGCGACGCCCGAGCTGATGCCGCGCTGGATCTCGTGCTCCTGCATCATGTGGCGGAGGCCGTCGCGCAGGCCCGGGATCTCGAGACCCTCGGGGATGCGGCGCACGAGCGTGATGGGGTCGATGGCGGTGCCGACCTCCTCGAGCAGGCCGCGGATGAAGCCCGGCTTGTCCATGCTGTAGTTGAGCAGGTCGTCCCACAGGTCCGGGTCGTCCTGGGCCTTGGCAAAGGCAATGGCGCGACTGACGTCGCCGAGCCGGTCGATGACGAGGTACAGCGCGCGCTTCGTCTGGCCCGTCTTGGAATAGAGGTAGACGAGCTCGTCGACGTAGCCGTAGCGTTCGCATTCCTGGGCGGCCTGGGGGTGTTAGTCGAGGTGGTCACAGTGCTAGTCACAGTGCCAGTCACAGTGCGACTTCCAAACTCACCTTTTCAAACGAATACGCCGTCGACGACTTTAAAAAGTCCATCAGCAGGCCGCGGCCGTACAGCGCAAACAGCTGCACCACCAGGTCGGCAAACCCGTCCAGCGCCGCCCGCCCGTCGGCCACCAACCGGTCGTGCGACTCGCCCTGGTGCTCCTGCAGCCCGTCGCCGGCCCAGAGCGCCTGCAGGTACAGAAACGTGTACAGCGGCAGGTTCTGCGCCTGCAGCTGCGCCACCACCGTCGCCGGCCGCACCAGCCCGTGCTGCGCCTCGTCCACCAGCAGCGTGACCGCCTCGGCCGTCGCCGCCGCCAGCTCGTCGGCCGTCATCGTCGCCTCCGCGCCCGCCGGCACCCGCAGGCCCAGAAACGCCGGGATGTCGTCCGCCACCGCGTCCGCCAAATGGTTCTCCCGGATCAGCCGAAAGGCCGCGTCGGCGTCCTGCAGCCGGATGTAGCACCGCAGCGCCTCGCGGTACCGCCCGCTCGCCTCGTGCAGCCGCGCCAGCGACTCGACCACGATCCGCCAGTCCCGCCCGCGCTCGCCGTCCTCCACGCTGTCCTCGCGCACGTCCCGGTACTGCAGCAGCTTCTCCAGCACCGTCACCACCGCGCCAATGTCAAACAGCTCCGTCGGCCACCGCTCCAGCAGCGCCCGGAACCGCGCCTTGTCCACCCCCAGGTAGTGCCCCAGCACCACCTCGTACACCGTCCGCGCCATCGCCGGCTGCAGCGGCTCCGACGGCATCTCGTCCACGATCGCGTCCAGCTGCTCGGCCCCTGCAAACGTCCACACCCACTTCTCCCACCGGTCGGCCGTCTGCAGCACCCGTCCCGCCACCTGGCCCGCCCGCGCCCACTCTCCCGCGTCCACCAGCTCCTTGATCCACAGCTCGCCGATCCGCCGCTTCTCTCGCTCTGCCGGCGCGTTGGCTGCCCGGCTCACCGCCTCCGCCGCCGAATCTCCGAAAAAGTCGTCTGCCCCCGTCCCCGCCCCCGATGCCCCCTCTGACGTCGACGGCGCCCGCTCCGCCTCGCCCGTCTCGTTGGCCGCCACCGCGCTCGGATTTGCGTCCACCAGCTCCCACGCCTTCTCGTACTCCTCGTGCTCCAGCAGCCACCCGAGGTGGTCCGAGAGGTCCCGCTTCGTCGCCAGGATGCAGTCGTACGGACTGTGCATGAAGATCTTGACTCCCGCCTTGGCCATCGCCGGATGCACCTCCCGCTGTGTCACGCTGCCCTGCCTGCCGCCGCCCACCGTCCCCACCGTCGGCACCCGCGAGATCGTCGTGCCCTCGTTGCTGCTCCTGCTCATCACGCTCGCCCCCGAGCCAAACAACATCTTGGGGTTGATCGCCGCGTTCCACATTTCCGCTCCCAGGCCCGCCAACGCCTCCAGCGCCCCCTTGGACGACACCGCCGCCGCCGCCGTCTGCGCCGGCAGCACGCCCAGGTGGTAGTCACCGCCCGACAGCCGCTCGAACCGGCTGACCCCGAGCACGTCCTTGTCCACCTCGGCCTGCGACGTCAGGTCGATCAGCCGTAGCTCGGGCGGCAGTCGATTCTGCCGACGCCGGATCCCTCCCACAGGCTCGCTCAGGTTCGACGCCGCTGACGGCTGTGGTCGGTGGCCTTTCGCCTGGCTTGCTCGTAGTGCCCCGCCCTTCTCACTCCCTTTCGCCTCTGTCTCCTCCGTCTCCTCCTCTGCCGCAGGCACAGAGTACGCCAGCACCAGCAGCAGGTTCTTGGTGTAGAGTGCGATGCCCGAGATGATGCAGTCCATGCGAAGTCTGTCTCTGTCAGCACGAGTGCCACTTCTCTCTCCCGTCGCCCTCCCCCCCTCCTCCCCCGACTCACATCTTTGTAATGTCCACCCGGCCGACCGACCGCTCGCCCGCATGTCTGCCCACTCCGAGCCCCCCCGGGTGCACCTGGATCATCCAGATCGTGCTGCCCCAGCCGACCAGCAGCCGCTCGACGTCGGACGGTCGAACATCGGCCACCACCCCCTCGTCGCTGTCCACGTTCTGCTCGTCGATCCACTCCACCCGCCCCTTCCACACGCTCGCCATCGTGTCCCACTCCTCCGTCTGCGGCCGGTCAATGTGTCCGATCCGCTTCCACGCGCTCTCCGCGTCCGCGCTCTCCAGCTGGATCCGCGTCCGCATCACCTTGATCCCGTGCTCGTTCAGCCACACCGCGTACTTGCCCGACAGCGACCACTTGATCGTGTTGATGCTGCCCTCGCCCGTGTGCAGCACCGTGTCCCGGCCCGTGTTCGTGCCCAGGCCCATGCTGCCGAGCCAGCCCGACGCCGCTGCCGCCGCCGTGCCCACCGTCGTCGACGTGCTGCGCCCGGGCTGGCCGCCGACCGTGACGATCAGATTCTCTGCCAGCCCGCCCGACAGATACGTGCGATCCTGCCGGTACTCGGGCGACAGCGCCACC
This sequence comes from Leptographium galeiforme, assembly GCA_004028395.1. Taxonomy (NCBI): domain Eukaryota; kingdom Fungi; phylum Ascomycota; class Sordariomycetes; order Ophiostomatales; family Ophiostomataceae; genus Leptographium; species Leptographium galeiforme. The sequence continues at coordinate 45,894 of RQWE01000040.1, forward strand.
GACTGCACCGGTCGTCCAAAGTTGCGCAGCTGCACGTCCTTGGGGTCCACCAGCGACTGGATGCACACATTCCCGTCCGTCGACGCCGTCGCAATGTAAATGTTGTTGGACGGTATGTTGAGCACGGCCGCCGGCTCGCGCGTCTTGCGGGGGGACGGGGTCGGCGACGCCGCCGCCGGCCGCTTCTGCTCGCTCTCCACCACGATCTTGCTGAGCTGCTCGGCCTTGAGCTGCGACAGCGGCGGCGGAAAGGGCGAGATCGAAATGGCCGTCACCGACGCCGAGTGCGCGTGGTAGACGCGAAGCGCCTGGAACGTCGGCAGCTGGAACACGTGCTGACTTGTTAGAGCGGCGACAGCCACAGAAGCACGTCGTACTTACAATGTTCCCGTTGTGTGTCCCGACAATCTGCAAGCTCGTCAGCACAGGCCTCATTCAGAGTCGGCCTCCTCTCTCAACCCACCATCTTGTCGCCAGCGACCAGAAACGAGCTCGTGGCATCGCCATTGCGGTAGATCCCCGTGAGGTTCTGTGTCAGCCGCGCGTATTTTAACCGTGGCTCTTCCTCTTCCTCGTCTTCGTCTTCGTCATCCTCATCGTCATCCTCGTCATCCTCGTCCTCGTCCTCTTCGTCCTCGTCATCGCCTTCATTCTCCTCCTCGTCGTCTCCGTCCCCCGTATTTTCCTCCCCGCTCTGGTTGTCGCCACTGGGGCTCTTCCCGCTCGCACTCACAGCCCCATCGCCGGCGTTCTGGCGCGGTCGTGAAGCTGTATCGGGGATAGTCGTCGGCTGTTCGCTGCTGCTGCCGCTGGCTTGGCTGTCTGGGGCAGCTGCATCCCCTCGGTCGCCTGCGTCGGGGGTCACTGTTGGCGTGGATGCAGACATCGCCACGGCGTGCTCATAGCGATCCGGTGCACCGCTGTGTTGTCGGATGGCCGCAAGGGAATGTCTGGCTGACTGGGTCGTCGACCAATTCGCACTGAGCTGTTGGGCGAAAGGTAGGCGCGCCACACTGCACCGCCACAATAGCTCCGTCGCGTCCCCGCAACGCGCCGCTGCCATACGCTTTCACTTGAAGCTTCCTGATCTGGAAAACGCAAGGACGAAAAACGCAAAGGCAGAACGAACAACGCAAAAGGCGTCCAGACGGCAAACTTTGCCTATGGCCCTCCCACCCGTCCGAGATGGCTTCCGCAACGTCCATCGGTGTGCACGAGCCGTCCGGGCTGCGGTTCGCCATCGATGAGCACATCCTCCCACCCAACCCTTCGCCCGATCTCTACAGCTGGGAGAGCTTCTCCGACGAAAATGGCGACGACGAGCTCTTCACCACCCAGTCCTGCGTTCTCTGGTCTCGCGGTGGTGAGGTCGGCCGCTGTCTGCGCTTCGACGTCGAGAAGGAGCCCGTGCTCAAGGCCCTCCTGGCCTACTTCCCCGCCGCCGACGACAACGCCACGACAAAGGCCCCCGCCAAGCTGGATCTCTCCAAGACGTTGATCGTCTTTCTACGGACGCAGGCCCACGTCTTCTCCTTTTCTGGCGGCGACCATGTCGTGCATATGCCCTTTGAGGTCGAGACCGCCCTCGCCGCCCCGCGCGGCGTCATCATCCAGCGCAAATCCAAGCGCGACACCACCGTTCCCGTCTCCCTTACCTTTCCTCGCGCGCCACCCACCTCGTTCCTCTCGTCCCAGATCCTCCCTACGTCGAGCAAGCTCTCGAATCCGACTGTGGGCTTTTCCACCGCCGGCCTGGGCAAGCCGCAGCCCCTGCCCATGCGGCACAGCTCGACGCTCGAACACATGTGGGATACACCCCTGGAGACCGGCGACCCAGGCTGGCCTCGCCTCGTCTTTTTGGCAGACCCCATGCTGCCCATTGGCCTGGTCGTTGCCCAGCCGAACAAGGGTAACAAGTCGGCCGGTCCTCGGGCCGCCAGCTCCGCGCCCTTTCTCGACCCAGCCGAAGAGATTTTGCACGTCGAGGCTGTCACCCACGGCCAATCGCCTTCCGGTAGCGGTGGTGGCAGCGTCGACGATGGCCTCGTCTTGGCCGTCACCGTGAACCGAGAAACGAGCATGTACAGCGTGTGGCGGCTGACGTACTTGAATAACGGCGACCCGCTGACGTCGCGTCGGAAGCGGCCTCAGACCAAGGCCGCGCGGCGGCGCAGCTCCATGCAGCCGGGCCATGCTGCCGGCGCTCTAACACCACGGCACTCGAGTATGCGGGAGAGTCTGGGTGGCACGCTGCCCGTCAAGAAGACGCGCAAGGAGGCGCCGGAGAAAGCCGACACGTCGCTGGAGATGGCTCTGTCTCTCGGGGCCGACCGGGCGACCGAGGCCTCCAGGCGCCAGTCGCGCCGTGTCAGCTCCCTGCTGGCGCGAGCCGACCTCTCAGCGTCGCATGAGCGGCCCCTGTTCACCGAGCCGTCATTGCTGTCGGCTGGGGTGAACAGGCGGGTGGACTCGCACGGAAGCCAGCGCGCTCGATCAAGCGCTGGGCCAGCGGCGATGGGCGGCAGCCTTGGTTATTCCCAGACGCTAAACAGCCTCCTCGAAGCCCCGGTGGACGGGCTTTTGGAGGAACTGCGCTCGGGCGGCGACTTTGAAGGCTTCCTCGACATGGGGCTGGACGACACGGATTATGATGGTCTCCGGAAGGAGATTCTGGCCACAAAAATTCATAGCGTCGCGATGGACATAACCAACATTCGATATTCGCTGTCCGAGACGCCGGCGAGCAAGCTGAGCAAGGTCTTTATTGTGGCGGGTACGCCGTATACCGTGGACGAGCAGGACCGCGACTATCTTCTGGTCTGCATCCAAGATACGGTCGATACGCGGCTGCAGCTCTTGACTCTGCACGTTCAGACACGCAGGGCCCAGACCTCGCATGGAGAGGACAGGTCCACGTCCATCACGTGGGGCCAGCTCAGGAGGGCGCAGAATGTGGCGGACTCTTGCAAGATTTACGACGGAGACCAGACGATGATCCTGATCCTGTCTGAGGGTAACGACGGGCAGCACCAGCTGAGCATCCAGGCTCCGTGGAGCGAGCTGACCACGATTGTGCTGCCGCCCCTGCTGCTCTCCAACCAAAACAGCTTAGTATCGGACGGCAGCGAAAACGTGTTTCCGAGCACGCAGCCGGACCCCAGCCGGCCCCGGATCGGCGGTCTGCACCATCCCCGGCCGAAGGGAGTGGTAGATCTAGTCGACCAGGACGGCCGGTTTCATGAAATTCAAATTCAGATGGAGCCGAGGACGGCACGCGTGCGGCAGATACTCAATGTGCTGCGCAGTGTTCTTCCGGCCGCCTACGCGGAGAAGATTGTGGCCGGTTGGTGGCACATTATGCAATGGCTGGCCACGGAGGCAGAAGCCGGCTCCGAAAATACCGAGTGGACGGGACTCGCCGTCGAACTATACAGCATCTTCCTGGCCTTGCTGGATCCGGACGGCTCGCGATTCGACGCGCGCAAGCTGCCGATGCGGACGGCAGATCAAGCGAGCCCCAGCGCTCTCCAGCCATGGGCGCTGTCCGCGGCATGGGACTGGGCGCTTGCGGAGGATACGAGCCTGGCAAGCGGCCCGCGGGCGCGTCGGGAGATTCAGCTTGCGCGGAACTACATGGCATCTGCGTTTGGCGGCCAGGCCTTGGGACCATCCGGGTATTTGCCGACGGCGCAGGGGCTTCCGGACGGGACGCGAAAGAGCGCAGCGTGGGGGATTATGATGGCGCTGCATCTGTTTGTGGAAGAGGAGAAGCTGGACATTTTGTCGTGCGAAAACGACTCGACGGGCTCAGGCAACCTGACGGCCCTTCTCTGCCAGCTAGCACGTTGGCTAGGATGGCGGGACTTTGTGGAGCGTTACGAGCTGGACCTGAACGGTCTAGAGGCTTTATTTGGAGGAGACCGAGACGTGCACACGCCGCCAGCCATCCCCGAGCCAGAGCAGGTTCCGTGCCTGTCGGAATGGGTCATGGCGAGGATGATGGGACGAAATGTGGCGGCCTTTCCGTTCTTGAGTGACGTGCATATGGCGCTGGTGCAGCAGGACCACCGCGATGGGCGACGGGACGAGGGGCGATGGGCTGGCCTGACGCCGCGGACGGTCATGTTCCGGCAGCTTCTGCAGACGTGCAAGGCGGACGACACGAGCGTGCAAGTGGTGGAGGCGATGCACAAATGCGGGTTCACGGCAGGCGTGCTGGACGCACTGCCAGAAGGCGTGGTGGCGCCACTGCGGGATGCCATCAGCCGGTGCCAGGAGCAGCCGCCGGCGCACTGGTCGGCCGGGCTGAACGAGCTGGTGGGCCGTGGCGACATCAACACGGTGCTCCGGGCGGAGGGGGCGAGCGGGCCGGCGGCGCAGTACGATGATGCGACGACGACGAGGACGACGACGACGACGATGGACGAGGGAGCGGAGGAGACGACGGTGGAGGCGCCGGAGAGCGAAGAGCGGCAGGCGGTGATCGAGGCGCTGTTCAGCGAGGACAAGCGGCTGTACGAGGCGCAAGGACTGCTGTCGTCGTCGAAGCCGCGTGTGGTGCGGCTGAATCCGCGGGCGGAGTGGAGCGAATCAGAGTACTTGGAGCGGCAGAAGGAGCTGGTGACGACGGTGGCGACGAGCACGCTGGCGAGCCCGGCAGGACGGGGCATGCTGAACTACGGGTTCCGGTTCCCGCTGCTGACGCAGACGCTGCAGGTGCAGGGCTTCAACCTGACGTGCATTGTGAAGCCGAGCAACGTGGCGGTGGGCGTGGACAAGGCGCTCTTCACGGAGGACAAGGTGAACTGGGCCTTTTTCCACCAGGGGGTAGCGTACGGGCTGGCGATCTCGGCACAGGCGCGGGGCATCGACACGTCGTGGATCCTGTTCAACCGGGCGGGGACGGACCTGAGCCACCGGCACGCGGGGTTTCTGCTGGCGCTGGGGCTCAACGGACACCTGCGGTCGGTGGCCAAGTGGGTGGCGTTCAAGTACCTGACGCCGAAACACGTGATGACGTCGATCGGGCTGCTGCTGGGGCTGGCGGCGTCGCACCTGGGGACGATGGACTCGCTGATCACGCGGCTGCTGTCGGTGCATGTGACGCGGATGCTGCCGGCGGGGGCGGCGGAGCTGAACCTGTCGCACCAGGTGCAGACGACGGGGCTGCTGGGGATCGGACTGCTGTACTACAACAGCCAGCACGGGCGGATGAGCGAGATCATGCTGTCGGAGCTGGAGTACGAGGGGGACGAGGAGGAGGAGGACCCGCTGCGCAACGAGGGGTACCGGCTGGCGGCGGGCTTTGCGCTGGGGCTGATCAACCTGGGCCGGGGGCGGGAGCGGCGGGGGGTGCAGGCGATGGAGGCGACGGAGCAGCTGCTGCGGCTGGCGACGGCGACGAAGCGGGTGGAGGTGGTGAACGTGCTGGACCGGTCGGCGGCGGCGGCAACGGTGGCGGTGGCGCTGATGTACGTGCGCACGGAGGAGGCGATGGTGGCGCGCAAGATCGACGTGCCGGAGTCGGTGCAGCAGTTTGCGTACGTGCGGCCGGACGTGCTGCTGCTGCGGACGGTGGCGCGCCATGTGATCCAGTGGAGCGGCATCGGGGCGACGTTTGCGTGGGTGCGGGCGAGTCTGCCGGCGGCGTACCGGGGGCGGTACCGGCTGGAGGACGTGGAGGCGCTGCGGAGCGACGACCTGGCGCTGTTCAGCATCGTGGCGGGGCTGTGCTGGGCGGCGGCGCTGCGGTACGCGGGCTCGGCGAACGCGCGGGTGCGCGACCTGCTGGTGCACTACCTGGACCGGTTCCGGCACATTGTGCAGGCGCTGCCGGCGCCGCACTTTGACGCTCAGACGGCGCGGGCGGGGGCGCGCATGTGTCTGGACGTGGTGGCGCTGGCGAGCGCGACGGTGATGGCGGGCACGGGCGACGTGACGGTGCTGCGGCGGCTGCGGGCGCTGCACGGACGGGACGACGGCCACACGACGTACGGCAGCCATCTGGCGGCCCACCAGGCAATCGGCACGCTGTTCCTGGGCTCGGGCACGACGACGCTGGGCAACGGCAACCTGGCGGTGGCGGCGCTGATGATGGCGTTCTACCCGCTGTTCCCGACGGCGGTCGAGGACAACGGGGCGCATCTGCAGGCGCTGCGGCATTTCTGGGTGCTGGCCACCGAGCCGCGCTGTCTGGTGACCAAGGACGGGGCGACGGGACGGCCGGTGCGCGTGCCGGTGGTGGTGAGGCTCCGGGCGACGGCGCTGTCGCGGGCGGGCGAGACGGCCGGGGCGGGCGGGGCGGGCGACACGTTGCTGCACCGGACGACGCCCTGTCTGCTGCCGCCGCTCGACGACATTGTGGCCGTGCGCACCGACGCGGCCGGCCTCGGCTTCTGGGACCTCGAGCTGGACTTTGGGCGGCCGGGCCTGCGCGAAGCCTTCCAGGCGAACCAGAGCCTGTTTCTGCAGCGGCGCCCGCCACACGCGAGCGCCTTTACGACGACGCTGCGGGTGCTGGGCAGCCGTGGTGCGGCCGAGCCGAAGAGCGCGCTCGACTGGCTTTTTTCGCTGGACCGTTTCAGTGGGTTGTCACGTGCCGATCGCGAGGCGCTGTTGGGCCAGCGAGCGGATGGCGGCGGTCTCAGCAGCACGCCGGACGCGCGGCTCGTGCTCGAAGGGCGGCTGACGCGGTGGCGACGCGACGGGCTGCTGGACCTGCGGCAGCTGTTTGCGTGGGCGAGCCAGCGCGCGCAGCTGCGCGGCCACGAGCAGGGCGACGGCAAGGCGACGGAATGGTGGCTGGACGACAGTTTTGTCGACGCGCTGCGAGGGCGCGCGTGGGTGGTTGGGGCAGGAGCGAGTGCGACGGACGAGTAATAATAGCTGTTGCTGTTTTACGAGGCGAACCTGCCTTGCTTGCCATGGCTCTCTACCAATACCCACTTTTACAGGATGAAAAGAAAACCGCAAAAAACGTCATAACGTCCCAAAGCAAAAGAAACAGACAGCCCCGAGTCCCCCTCCCATGCTCTTTACCGCGTCACGGCGGCGGTCAGCACTTGTGTCCGGAAGAAGCCGCCCTTGGTGCGCTCAATGACCTGCTGGTAGACGGAGCTGTTGGGGTGGTTCATGATGACGGTGCCCTCCTGGAAGTCGATCTTGGCGTCGAGACGGGTGTCGCGGATGAGGTTGACGATCCACTTCTCGCCGTCGTCGACATTGAGGCCGAGCTGGGCGCTGACGCGCTGCAGGTCGATGCGGGCGTGGATCTTGCAGTAGGACTCGAAAAAGAGGTGGCGGGCGGCGTCGACAAAGTCGTCGGCGGCGGCGGCGAGGAAAAAGTCGGCGCGCAGCACGGCCTCGGCGCGCGGCAGCTGGCGCTGGGCCTCGGCAAAGTCAAAGTCGACCAGCAGGGCGCGCACAAAGTCCGTGACCGGGTCGGCGTACTCGTACGACTCCTGCCGCACCACGCGCACAATGTCCTTGAGCTGCTTCTGCTGCAGGCCGGCGTTGCGCGCGCGGCCGCGGCCGGCCACCACCGCCGCGGCCACGTACCGCAGCAGCCACGGGCACGCCGTCTGCACCGTGTTGATGTAGTTGGCCGAGAACAGCAGCTCCAGCACCGCGTCGCGCGCGCTCTCGCAGTTGAAGAGCGGGAACAGCACCCAGTGCGCCAGCCACGTGCGCTGCTGCAGCTGCGCCAGCGCGTTGTTGAACAGCTTCGCGTCGATGCTCTCGCGCACCTTTTGCACCTCCTCCATGGCCGCCTCCCAGTTGGTCGTCAGAATCTCCGACGCCAGCTTGCCCCACGTTGCCGCCGCCACCCGCTCATTGTCCGTCGACAGCACCCGGAACTGGTACAGCAGCTCGGCCGCCGCCCCGTAGTTGCCGCAGCTGTACTGGAAGTTGCCAAACTCGTACAGCGCGTCGACCATTTCGACCGTGACCTGGGCTGTTAGAAAAAATAAAAATAAAAGAGAAAAAAGAAAAGAAAACACCAACCTCGTGCTCCTTCTTCAAAAACTCCAGGTTCGCCACCTTGTCGCTCCGCAGGTTGCCCACCACCTCCTCGTTGCCCAGCAGGTCCCGCAGCCGGCTCGTGTCCTCCTCGTACTGCTCCAGCTTCGACAGCACCCGGTTGCGCGACTCGCCAAACGAGGCCGGCGGCGTGTCCAGGTCCTCAATCTCGCAGTACAGGTTCGCCACAAAGTCCGTCATGTTGGTCTTCTTGAGCAGCTCGTACTTGGCCTTGGTGATCTCCTGCGACTTGGCCTCGTCCTTGCTGCTGCCGTCCTCCTCCTCCAGCTGCGCTGCCGAAAACTCCAGCAGCGGGTAAATCAGGTGTCGGTCCAGCCGCAGCACCAGCTGCGGCAGCAGGTCAAACTCCGAGACCTCCGCCTCCGCTGCATTCGTCTGTGCCGCCATCGTGTCTTGTGTCGTCCGAGTCGTCGTCTTTGTCGTCGCCGCGGTACCGAAATCGCGGGGCCCTTTCTGGGTCGTGCGAAAAAAAAATTGGCCCAGCGAAAATAGACCTAGAATGTGGGATGTCGGCCGCCACGTTTGTCCGCTTCCGGAGCTGCACCTCTGTGGTAGTTACGAGCCAGATGTTTCTGCCCCCTAGGCGGTCAGCCAAAATCACCAACTACTACCGTTTTGGCGACCCAATCAATTCGCAGCTTCACTTTTTTCCCGCCAGCCTTTCACACCATGCTGCGGCTGCCCTTGCTCCCGACACGGCGAGCCGCCTCGCTCGGCGTCGCCGGCCTCATCCCGCGTCTGCGCACCCTCACTACCGCTACCGCTGCCGCCGACGTCGCCCCGCCTCCCGCCGCCTCCCCTGCCACCACCGCCAAACTTCCCTACCACGTCGGCCGCAGCAACAATAACAACCTGCCCGTCTACCACCGCAAAAAGTCCGGTGGCACCAGCCTGACGACCGAGGTCAAAAAGGTCGAGGGCGATGCCCGGGTGCTCTCGCAGCAGATCAGCGACGACCTGAGCGTCGAGACCAAGATCAACCCCCGCACCAAGGACGTGATTATCAAGGTGAGAGCAGGTCGACACCCGGCGACGGCTTCACTCCCTATAGGTCACCGGCTGACAGACACAGGGCCTCCACCGGGACAAGGTCGTTGGCTGGCTGCAGCAAAAAGGTTTCTAGACAAGCCCATGTTCATGTACAAACACGGACGCACGAAAGATGCACAATACAAAATATACATCCACTCCAACGCTCCGTCTCATTCTCCATATCATACAACGAAGCGAGACCGTTGCCAAACGCCCTGTCGCGTCGAAAAGACAGCCCACATGCCCGGACCGCCTGCCGAGAAAGGAACCGAGAACCGAGAACCCTCGAACCAAACCTCAAGCCTCAACTCGGTTGACCAGGTATTGCGGGTAGGAACGTATGCAAGCCCATTCCCGCACAGATTTTATAGAAACACACGACGTAAAAGAAAAAGACGGCCCCAAGGCACCGCCGTCTGCACCGCCTGTCCTCCAGCCTGCCCCGTTCCCTCTTAGCCCTCTGTCGATGCAAACGCAACCAGATTCTGCAAAAACCCGTCCCGGCTCCACTCGCCGCTGATCATACCCAGCGCCTCCAGCAGGCCCTCGCGCGACGGCCATACGCCGGCCGGGAGCGTCTCCGACGACGTCGCGTCGTTGGGGTCCACGGCCTTGTCGCTCAGCTTGCGCAGCAGCGAGATCGCCAGCACCACAATGTACATTAGCTCCGCGTCCTTGCGCGGCGGCTCCCGCAGTCGGTAAGTCCGCGCATGGATCTCCACGCTCTCGTACTGGTGGCACAGGTCGCGGATCGACCGGTGCAGGTTCTGCGGAAACCCGTTGTCGGCCATCAGCCACGCCCGCGCCACGCCGCTCTCTGGCCCCGGCACCAGAGACGCCACAATGTCTGCTGCCAGCAGACCCTGCATCAGGATCGGCTTGCGCGCCTCGATCAGCGGCGGCAGCGGCTGCGGCCGTGCTTCGCGCACATGCTCCGGGATCGGCGAAATCGCCAGGCTGAACGTCCGCGTCAGTAGGTCCGACGACACCGGGCCGTTGGCGTCCATGGCGAACGCGTTGCGGAAGTGCGTCCGGTTCGGCTCGTCGCGTGCCAGCAGCTTCGCCAGCGCGTCCACCGCCGGTGGCAGGTATGGCTGCACAGACGGCTGGAAGGTCGGGAAGAAAATGTGCTCGTCGGTGAGACTGGGCGCCGGCGTCGGCGCAAAAGCCAGCAGAAACTGTAGCAAACATACCGCCTGGTCGCGGTCCGAGATCTCCATCGAGCCCGAGATGTTCGACAGCAGCACGATCACGTCCTTGAGAAAGTCGAGCGTGTTCAGCTGCGTCCGCAATAGCATGTTGCGCGTGCCGACGTAGCGTATCATCTGGCACAGGAACCGGATCATCGTCTCGTCCGCCAACTGGCTCTGGTTCCGTGGGTGGAATGACAGGTTCCGCACAATCACCGTGATGCAGAGCAGATACTCCACCGCCCGGTCCAGCTCTTCTTCCTCCGAGCCCGGCTCCGGCACGCTGCGCACCGCCATCCGCTCCACCTGACACGCTCGCGCAATGTCCTCGTAGGGCGGAATCAGAATCTCGTCCGACACCTCGGGCGAGCTCTCCGCCAGAATCTCCACGAGCTCCTCTGCATAATCCACCAGGCTGTCTAGCAGGTCGTCGCACCGCTCCAGCTCCATGTCGAGGCCGGGCAGGCCCGATACTGTGACCATCGCCAGCGTGTCCAACGCTAACCGCACCTCGCTGTGGATGCCCGACTGGATGCTCTTGGTCAATGCGTGGATATCAATGTTGCCCAGCTCGACGGGCGCCGGCACGTCCGGCCGGAATCGCTGGATGTCCGCCACAATCTTGCCCGGCGCATTCACGTCAATGCCGCCATACGTATGGCTATCGCGGCTGCATGGCTTGTATTCGTCCGACTCCACCATGGGAGATGCCAGCGTGACGGTCGCCACGTCGGCCGGACCTGGGACCTCGGCATGCACTGCCCGGGGTGTCGATAGGACACCCGCCTTGCTCAGCTGCGGCGACTGTGTGCCAAAGTCGTCACGCGTCGGCGTGCCCTGCACGCTCCGAGATGTGCCATTCCGCATTGAGCCGCGGCTACTAGAGGGTGCCGCAAACCCGTTCATGCTGTTCATGTTCGGCTGCTGGCCGTTGGGTGGCATTGTCTTTGGGGGCGGAAGCTGGCCAGGCTGGCCGCGCGGTACAGCCGGACCTGGGCCACCCATCGGGCCGGGGAGCATCTGGTGCATGGCTGACTTTGGTGTGCTCGCGGGATCCTGCTGCTGGCCCTGTGGCGGCGGTAGCTGTTGGGCATAGGATGGCTGCTGCTGGCCGTAGGGCGGCTGTTGCATGGGCTGCATAGGCTGCATGGGTTGCATGGGCTGGGCTGGCTGTTGAGGCTGAGACATCGGATGCTGTTGTTGTTGCTGCTGCTGCTGCTGCTGCTGCTGTGTGGCCTTGGCGCGAGTCTGGACCCAGAACTCTTCAAACTTGAGCAGGTTACGCTCGTAAATCGCCTTGACCTGCGCCAACACGGCCGGCGCCTGTGTCTGCAGCCCAACGGCATGGCAGATCTGGGTCCACGCGCTCGACTGGCACACGTTGCGGTACCCGTTAAACTTTTGCACAGCCTGGAACAGTGCCATCAGGTTGATGGGCCGGTCGCCGACCACCGGGTTCACGTCCAGCGGCAGGTTCCTCCGGTTCATGAAGAGTGACAGCTGCGAGAGAAACTGGTCGGAGCCCGATCGCGGCGCATTCTGCTGCTGCTGCTGCTGCTGCTGCTGCTGCTGCTGCTGCTGTTGCTGCTGCTGTTGCTGCTGCTGTTGCCGATGCTGCTGCTGTTGCTGCTGCTGCTGCTGCTGCTGCTGCTGCTGCTGTTGTTGTTGCTGCAGGTGCTGCTGCTGCTGCTGCTGTTGCTGCTGCTGTTGTTGTTGCTGCATCGGTGTCGCCGGCTGTTGGCCCAGCTTCATCCCCTGAGGAGTGCCAGGCGGTGCTTGTCCGTTAGGCGCAGCCGTCTGGCGCCCCATCATACTCCGCTGCTGGGCCGACATGTTCTGGCCCTGGGCCTGTGTGGCAGCCTGCATGTTGCCCTGCTGCAAATGTCTCTGGACCTGCATCTGATAGAGCAGTTTCTGCTGTTCCATTGGGTTCCGAGCCTGGGCCAGCTGCTGCTGCATCTGCGGCGTGAGTATCTGGTTGGGGGCATGACCGAGCTGGCCCATGGCGCTTGTCTGGCTAAGCGGGTTCATCGGGTGCCCGGGGTTCAAAGGCCCCATGCTGCCAACGGCACCCATTTGCCCAATGGGCGCCATCTGTCCCATCTGCTGGGGCATCTGACCCATCTGAGATGACATGGCCGGATTGTTGACCGCCTGTGGGTTCGGCGACGGGCGGCCCGGCGATGGCTGAGGCGTGTAGTTGGGGTTGAAGCCGGGGGGGAAGGCAGTCGGCTGGACGAACGCGTTTGGCTGGTTGGGATCGGACGGGACGGGCGAGGCCTGGGGCGCAAAGCTCTGCGACGCAGGTGAGAAGGGATGGGGAGACGTGGTAGCGACGCGCTGGGGGACGCTGCCAGCGCGGATCTGATTGGCCATGATGGGCGACGGGGTGGCGTTGCTGGAGCCGTTGGGCGGTAGGTGGGAGCCGGGCGGATAGGAGGGAAAGTGCGGCTGCTGGGGGGTATCGGCGCGCGAGGTCGGGAGCAGGCCGGCATTCGGTCGGGGGGAGGCAGAGATGGCGCCGTCCTCGCGTGGGCGCGGGCGCTTCGAGGGGATGACGGAGTTGGTCCGATACATGGGGTTGGAATAGGATGAGGGCGAGGCGTTGCGCAGGGCGCCGTTCTGCATGGCCATCATCTGTTGGGGGTTGGCGAACTGGCCAGTGGCCGGGTTGAAGGGGCCGGCGTTGGCCACGAAAGCCGAAGGGTCCATGATGTTGGCGCCGGGGGCGTTGGGGTCGTTGATATGCGGGAAGCCGTTGCCATTGTGGTTCTGGACAGCGGCCTCGTTCATCCAAGAACTCATGGCGAAGAGTGACGACCGTGGCGGCAGCACACGGGACGGTCGAGGGGGGGGGGGATCAAGGATCAGGGCCAAGAGCAAGAGTCGTCGCCAAAGAGCCCAAAGAACCCATCAGACGGCGAATGCCTGGGCGAGAGGGTTAGCGGCATTCACAATGACGGGATCCGATGCGATCGAGATGGCAAGTGACACGGCAGAGGGTGTCGCGATGGCAGAGGCGCGTCTGGTCGCGGCTGTGTCAGGGTATGGGGCTGTGGGTTTGTGTGTGTTGTGTGGAAGAAATGTGCTCTGGCCGATAAGCAGCAGTTTTTTGCTGGGGGCGGTCAGGCCAGGGAGGTGTGCTAGGGGAACGTGCTGGGAGGAGTGCTGGGGCGTCCGGCCAATCGCGGCCAGCAAACTAAAATGGCCAGCAGTGGTCACTAGAGCGCTGCAAAGGTACGGGGGCATTTAGGGGGCAGAGGCGGCCGCCAGAGGCAGGTGCGCTGCAAACACCGGACAGCGTGCAAAGGGATACGTCGCGCGTTCCGCCGACGGCCAAAGCATCGGTGCGAAGCAAGCAGCGCGCCACTGATACGCCGGCTCGGACGCAATTATGCGACTTGGACTTTGGAGATGGGGGGAACAAAAAAGGGCGAAAAGGCAAGCCGCATCGAAAACGAGAACCTTACCTAAGGCGCGTGTCGCTTGTTGTTTGGTGGTTGGAACTTTGAGTGGGAATGGCAGAAATCACACGGAGTCCTTTTTGCCACGGTCTGTTTCATGGCGGCGCTAGCTCTCTTTGAGCAAGTGGCTATCAGCGAGAAGCGATTTGTCGGGGTGACCAATGATATATCTGCTTGTGGAAATGTATCTGCAGGCGTGAGTACAAGGAAGTATAATAATTTAGCGTGGGCTCTCATGGGCTCTCATGTCACCCACTACATCGCTACAAGGTCATGTCGGGGCTGGCTCGTATTATGTAAGATCAATAATACGAGTACAAAGTACTCGTACATACGAGGCGCAATTTTAGGTTGTAGAGGCGGCGCTATTCCAAATTCGGTCACGACTACGACGTATGCATTGCCAAAACAAATGGAGAGCTTCGTCGTCTGGCCGTAGCTGTCTGCGAAGGCGCACAGATGGCAAAACGAAAACTGGAGGCAGAGGAGCCCCGTCGCTCTACACGCCTCAGAGGCCGTCCAGCCGTCCAACCCACGGTGGACGATGCGCCTCCACCGAAAACGAAAGCGCCTGCCAAGCCGCGAAAGGCTGTGAAACCGCAGGCGGCCGAGAAGCCACAGACGGCAGCAGAAACGGCTCCAGAGCCGGGGCGGCAGTTCTGGCTGCTGAAAGCTGAGCCGGAGACGCGACTGGAAAATGGCATTGACGTCAAGTTTTCCATTGATGACCTGGCCGCCAGGAAAGAGCCCGAGCCGTGGGATGGTAGGCATCGTGTGTTGTCGCGTGTACGCAGTACCCAGAGCTGACTCTATCCAGGCATTCGCAACTACGGAGGTATGCAGACAAAACTGTGTGCACGTGTAGCTGTCACTGACAACCAGCGCGAAACAATCTCCGTGCGATGAAACAGGGCGACCTCGCCTTCTTCTACCACTCCAACTGCAAGGAGCCAAGCATCGTCGGCACCATGGAGATTGTCCAAGAGCACTCGCCCGATCGTACGTCTTGTCTCGCTGGCTGCGGTCTCCTGTCCTAACCCTTCAGTATCCGCCCACGATCCCAAGGCGCCCTACTACGACCCGTCCTCCAAGCCGGCCGACCCAAAGTGGAGCGTCGTCCACGTCGTCTTCCGCAGCAAGTTCGCCAAGCCCATCACCCTAAAAGAACTGCGCGAGATGGGCGCGCCCGGGAAGCCGCTCGAGGCGATGCAGCTGCTCAAGCAGTCGCGCCTTAGTGTCAGCAAGGTCAGCGCCCCGGAGTGGCTCTGCATAGAACGACTCGCGACAAACTAAGATATATTCAATCGTGACTCTTTGCCGTGATTCGTACTGGCATTTCATGCCCCTATTCCCTTATGTGTATGCTGTTGAAAGGACCATATCTGTGCCTGGCTCAGCACCTGCCGAAGCTCGCGACCTGGTTCACAAACAATAGATTCGATGATCTCCAGGGTATGTGTCGAGCTATCGGGATGAGGAGGCGAGTCTAAGGTGGGGTACTGTAGGCACCATCCGGTTTGCATCGTGTCGGGCCGTGTTCTCTTCACGATTCGTCTCTTTCACGTACGCTATCCCAAAAGGAGGAGGCGGGACATGACGCTGGACGGAAAAGCTTATCCCGGGATGGTAGGGGAACTGGAGCCTGAGAGGGTCCGGCGGCAGTTTGAAATCCTCCGGTCTGGCAGCCCCTTTATTGGACGGGGAGTTTTCATAGCGCCTAAAATATGCGAATATTGCAAAAGCGAAGGGAAAGTGAAGGACGGAAGAAAAGGAAAGTGATTGTGCATGTGCACGTTTTAAATCTTGTATTTGGAGACAACAAAATCTGGGGAGGGCTAATATATTATTACCAACGTCTCCGTAGTCTGCGTTTGGCGAGTAGGTATTAGCGGAGAACACAAGTCCTTCACGTTCGCTGACTGGCTTAATCGGGTTGAAAATGAGTATACCACTCACGCTACGCCTCGGAATGAAGGCCGCTTGTTTATTAAATATCTATCACGCCCCCCGTCTCACGCCTTTTCCAGCTTGCGCCGGCGATCCGCCAGCACCGCGCGGATGCCGCTGTCAAGGTCGTGGCGCGCCAGCAGGCCGTCGATCCATGCCATGCTTTCGGCCACCAACTGATCCTTGTCGGAAGTCTTTGCGAGGCCGTCTGTGAGCGTGGCCAGGGCCGTCCGCAGGGCCGGCGGAAAGGCGCGGTCGTCGGGGTGGAGGCCGAGCAGCGGCCTCCGCGCTCGGCAGTTCCAGGTGGCGGCAGCGTCGGGGAACGCGGCCGTCAGCGTCGTCAGCACGTGCTCGACCAGTGGCCGGCTGGCGGCCATGTGGACAAACGAGGCAAACAGGTCGAAAAAAGCGGCGGCCGCCGTTGGCGAGAAGAGCGGCTGCTTGGCGGCTGCATCATAAATGGCCCGCGGGATGGCGCCGTCCAGGGCTGGGCTTTGGGCCAGCGTCTTGAGGGTGGCAGCATCGAGGCTGTGCGTCTTGGGGGTCGTGCCGCGGTCGGTCAGCGACTTGGGCAGAGATAGCGCGTGGCCAAAGTCGTCGGCGGTCTCGTCGTCGGTGGCTGCGTCGCCGTCCTCGTCAAACAGGATATTTTCGTCATCGGCAGGGCTACTGTCCATGTCCGGGATGATCAATGGCAGCGTCGGCGTCGCCGCTGCCTTTGGGTCCTTGGCGTGGAGCTTCTTCTCGAGGCGGGCCAGCCACTCCATCTCGGCGCGAGCGTACTCGAGCCACACGAGCACGTCGGTGGTGCAGAAACGGCAGCCGCGCATAAACAGGCTGCGGGCGCCGTCCATGTCGCCGTCCTGTGCGGCCTTTGTGCCGGCCAGCACCCACAGCTCGGCGTCGGCCGGGAGCATGCGGAGGGCTCGGGTCATGACTCGGCGCCAGCGCTTGGTTGCCTTGGCCTGAGCGAGAAATGCGAGGTAGTTGCGCCACAGCACGAGGCTGCCCGGGTGGCGCTGGACGCCACGCTCGTACGTCTGGCTGACGCGGGCCTGGCTGGCGTGCGACGTCGACTGGCGGATCTTGAGGCGCTGGCACCGCTTGCGGCGGAGGCCCTCAAGCGACTGTTCCCAGGAGATGTAGGCGAGAACGTCGGACACCTTGGAGCCTGGGGAGAGAATGGTGCGCTCAAATTCGGTGCGTTTCTGGACGAGGGTGCGGATTTCGTCCTGGTCGGGATGAGTCGTTTGTTCGTCTTTCTTTGGCCAGACAAGAGCTTGGGGCACGCACCTTTGAGAATATTTCCTTGGCTTCAAATTCGCGCAGCTGCGGAACAGCGCGCTCCAGGTAGAAGCGCGCCTTGTCGTCGACCGGCGCCATGGCGGCGAATGGATGGGAGCAGATGTAGATGGACTAGATAAAGTACAGCAGAGTACAGCCAGTTCTCGCCGTGTTTTTTTTCTCTGCCACTTTTTTTCTGCCGATTTTCAGCCATTGCGATTTCGGGCGGTGAATCGTTATCTCACGTGTGGCATTGTGGCGTTGTGGCGCTCTGTGGCGTCCGGCGATGCCTCCCGACGGCCGTCGCAGCAGGTCGCCGAAACGGCGGAAAGTGGGGCTGACTCGCGAGGCTGACCGGTACTGAACAAGTCACAATTAGGATCGCGACCGGATGCGATGCGACATAGCGGCAGGCGCCGTCGCCATGGGACCCTCTTTGAAAGCGGCAAGCAAAAGGGGCGTGCCCGCAACGGTTCGCCCGAAGCCGATGGCGTGAGTCGATTGGGCTTGACAGGCCGACGCTTTGCTAACTGGGCAGCTGTCGAGAGTGCCAGAAGCAAAAGATCTACTGTTCCAAGGAGCACCCCAAGTGTGAAAGATGCCAGCTCCGGTCAATAGAGTGTGTGTACTCGGGGCCCAAGAAGATCAAGATCAACGAGCAGTACGTCGGCGCTGAGAGACGGAGAGATGCGATGACCGGATTGCTGACATGGCGAAGCAACCTCAAGTCGCTCAAGGCGAAGCTCAAACGCTACGAAGGTAAGTTTTTCGACACGGTAAACAGCAGGCCTGACCGTTTAGAAATCTTTAGGTCTCTTCCGCCAGAAGTGCTGGGGTCTCTGCCGGAACACAACCTTCCCAGCGTGGCCGAAAAGAGCGAGGAGCACGCGACAGACGAAGACGACACGGAGGACGAGTCGTTGACGGATCAGTTCAACCAGATGAGTCTGTATCTGCGAGCGAGTGAGGCTGTCTCCCACCCGAGTGCGTCGTCGCTGCAAACGGGGACACTGACAGGCAGCAGGCCGCGGCTCAGCCGACAGCTTTTTCCAAACGGCGCGGACGCTCTCGGGTGTGGCAGCGGACGACGGCACGCTGGAGCCAAACACGGGCTCCTACGGTCCCTGGGCGCTGCCGTCGCGCCAACAGCGGGCGTCGACCCATGTGGCACTGCCGCCGGTGGACATTGCACGGCAGTATTTCGCGGCACAGCACATGTACATTGGCACGATTTTTGCGTTTACGGACGCGGCCGCGTTTGAGATTCTGCTAAAGGAAATGTACGACACGGACGGGCTGCCAGCAGCGCTGCCGGACACGGCGGCGAGCCTGCGACGGGCCAAGTTCTTTGTCTTGCTCGCTCTGGGCCGGCAGTACTCGGTCAATCAGCAGGTGGAGGCCTCGGAAAGGTACGCAGGTCCCGGCGCCGGCGCGGCGGACGTGCCGCCCGGGTTTGCCTACTTTTCCGAGGCGATGGCGCTTCTGCCGGACGTGCACGACGAGTGCTCGATGCTCGGGGTCGAGACGCTGGCGTACGTGGGCTACTTTATGCAGAACCTACACCGACGAGACGCGGCGTTCCTGTACGTCGGCCTCGGGCTGCGCATGGCGGTGCAGCTGGGACTGCACCAGGAGGTGGTGGAGACGGCAGCACTGAGCGCGGAGGAGCGAGAGCGACGGCGGCGGGTGTGGTGGAGCATCTACAGCCTGGACCGGATCCTGTCGCTCAAGTCGGGGCGGCCAATTGCGATTGCGGACGAGGACGTGGACGTGCGGCTGCCGGCGCGGCTGCTGGGCGAGATGGGCGAGACGGGCGGTGCGGGTGAGGCGGAGGACAGTCCGGTGGTGGTGCTGACGGCGTACACGGGGCTGTCGCGCATCCTGGGCGACCTGTCGACGCGGGTCTACCGGCGGGGCGCGGCACACACCGGGGAGAGCCTGACGGCGGCGGTGGCAGCGGTGCTGGACTCGCTGGCACGATGGGAGGCGGCGCTGCCGGCGACGCTGCGGCGGGCGCCTGACGGGGGACGGCTGTCGCGCGAGAGTGTGTCGACCTTTCTGCACTACTACCAGTGCATCCACATGACGGTGCGGCCGCTGCTGTTTTATGTCGTGCAGCGGCGGCTGGCGGCGATCCGGGCATCGGGGCCGGGGCCGGGGCCGGCGGCGGCGGCCGAGAAGCAGCGGGACTGGCGCGTGGGGCTGGCGTCCAAGACGGCAACGATGATCGACGGCGGCATCGCGGCGGCGCGGCGCACGCTGCGGCTCATGTCGCGGGCGGCGGCCTACGGCCTCGTGGCGACGTTTGGCTACATGGACAGCGAGCACGCGCTGTCGGCGGTGGTGGTGCTGGTGCTGGTGTGCGGCGCCTTTCCACGGGACGCGGCCAACGCGGCCGGCCTCGAGCAGGGCCTGGCCCTGCTGCGGCGGATGGGCGAGCTGGGCAACAGTTACGTGGCGGCACGGTACCGGTTGCTGGCACATCTGCAGAGCATGCTGGCGGGCCTGGTAGAGGGCGCGGGGGTGGCGTCTGGGGATGTGGACGAGGTCGTGGACGAGGTCGTGGACGAGGTCGGGGCGGAGGCCAGGGACGAGACTGTCAAGGCAGATCCACAGCCGTTCGCCATGGCCGACGCCGGAGCCGATCAGTCGTATTTCGGCTTTGATCTCAGCCACGGCCTCGAGCTGGATGCGGCGCCTAACGGGCAGGACGGGAATTTGTGGACAAGGGCGTTTGCGCATCCGGGTATGTTTGATCTTTCGCAGCTGCTTTCGGACGCAGAAATGGCCGAGTATTTTTAAATGCACAGGTATATTGAGCATGAAGACTAGGATGATTTTATTCAATTTCCCTTTTATTTTATTTGTATATATATCTGGGACAAGGTGTGGCCCAGCTGCATCATCGGGTGAGCTCACCCCCCCTCCCCTCCTACTCTGCCACCACTTAGCCCGGCGTCACATTCCCCGACAGCCACAGCTGTGGAATGGCCATGTCCAGGTTGCGCTCCAACGCCGTGTCGATAGAGGTCAGGTCGAAGCTGGGCGCGAAATTACCAAACAGGTCAAAATCGGCCAGGCCGTCCAACAGGGAAAAGTCGTAGGTGAGGGCTGCGGGCTGCAGTGGGTCGGCGCGGTAGTCGTGGGCGTCGGCGGGCGGCGGGATGGTCGCGGCCCCGACAACGGCAGCGTTGGGCTGATCGAACGGGCCAGCAAGGGGCCCCGATGTCACAAAACCAGATAGGGCCGTGGCGGTATCGCGGGACGAGACGACGGGAAGAGACACGGTCGTCGAGTTGGCCCCCGTTGGTCCAGCCTTGGCAGAACCCCCGGCGCCTCCAGGGCCTCCACCGGCTCCATCCACTGCAGCCAGCTCTCCACACCGTCCCTGGCTCTCGGCCTCCTCGATGGTGCTGGCCATCTGCTTCAGGATGCTCTCGCCCAGCGCGGCGTTGACTCGTACGCTCAGGAACACGTCGCTCATGGACTGCAGCAGGCCGACAATGTCCTTGAAGGCGGCCAGCGAGCGGGTGCGGAAAATGGGGGTGCGGCTGTAGCGCAGCTTCTTGTACTGGATGCTCAGGGCGAGCGAGACGGCGTAGGGCACAAAGGGAAAGCAGCAGACGGGCTGGGTCTGGGTGACCCAGACGATGCGGTCGGTGGAGTGGGAGCGGCGGGGGTTCAGGATCGAGATGGGGAGGTACGCGCGGTCACGGGCGTGGGGAGTATCAGAAAAGGCGCTGACGGACTGGCGGCAGGAGAGGACGCAGACAGTGTGGTAGAGGACCTCGATCGTTCCTGGGGATGTTAGTGGGGGAGAAGAGGGGAACAGGGGGAGAGAAGACGGGAACAAGGAAACGCCAGGAACTGGACGGAAAGATAAAAAAGGCAAAACAAAATGAGAGCAAAACAAATAAAAACAAATAAAAAACCACGACACAACCAGGACACAACACAACACACTACGCAGCCCACACCACTGAACCCACCTATGTGCATGGAGGGAATCTTCTCCGCCTCGGCATCCAAAATCATCGACTCAAATACGGGAATGTCAAACAGCTCAAACGGCTGCCGCGGGCGGTACAGCTTGATGATCTTGTCGAGCCAGACGACCACGGACATGAACAGCCGGAAGCACGGCGGCTGCCGCTCGATGCAGGCGCCAATGTCCTTGCCCAGATCCTGCGCGTGCATCAGACACGGCCGCGAGTAAAAGACGGAGCTGAACCGGTCCAGCGCCCAGAGCGCGCAAAAGACGCGCTCGACGTCGTCCTGCGGCCGCTGTGGTCGGTAGCCCTGCAGATGCGCGCCCAGCGTGTGGAAGTGGTGCACCGCGTGGCTGCACAGCATGGCCGGCCGGTCGCGGTCGCCGGGGCCGGACGGCTGGTAGAAAAAGGCCATGAGCAGCAGCAGCCGCGCGTGGTCGAACCGATTCGCCACCGCGTCCGCCTCGAGCACCGTCGCCGCCGCCGCCGACAGCCGCCGGTGGAACGCCCGCGCCGACAGCAGCCCGCCGCCGTCCTCGAGCCGCAGGTGGGCCGCCGCCGCCTCGGGGTCGACCTGGGCCGCCGCCAGCGCGACGATCTGCTTGACGATGGTGGCAAAGACGTTGGCCGTCGTGGTCGTGGTCGTGGTCCCGCCACCGTCGTCCAGCTCCCCCTCGTACAGCACCGGAAACAGCGGCTGCACCTTGTCCCGGTAGATGCGCTGCAGCGCCGCGAAATCCCCCCCCGGCGGCAACACCAGCAGGCACTCGCGCAAGTATGCGCGCTTCGTCCGCTCGAGCTCCGCCGCCGCCGCCGCCAGCCGCAACAACCGCGTCGAGCGCAGCGCGTGTCGTCTCGGCGACGTCTTGGCCGTCGCCCGACTCGCGACGCCCGCCGCGCCCGCCGCATCCGCCGCACTCGCCGCATTCGCCGCGCTCGCCACGCCCGCCAACTCGCCCGCCTTGTCCTCCACCAGCTCGCCCGGCGGCAGCTCGCCCGGCGGCAGCCACAGTCCCAAGTCGTTCGAGTCTCGGTACGACGACCGCGTCACCGGCAGCGTCGGCGACGCCGCCTGCATGAAGAAGCCCTCCGGGTTGAGATCGCCCACAAACCGCGACGACGACAGCTCCACCAGGTGGTTCGCCGCCGTCTGCGTCGCGTCCTCTTCCGACAGCGGCGATGCCGCCCCCACCGCTGCTGCATCCCGTGTCCCGCTCTGCCATGTCTCGCCGGCGGCCCGGCCTCGCGGCCCCTGCAAGTCGTTGGCTTCAAAGGTTTCTCCCCCTCCCGCCTCCTTCCCGTGGATGCACCGTTTCTGCTCTGTCAGCCCGGCTACACCGGCCGCGCGCTACCGCCCACCCAGACCCCCTCCGGAAAGGCTTCTCACCTTCCGCCTCCGGCAAATCGCACACGCCTGCGCCACCTGCTTCCGCTTCAGCGGAAGCCCGTCCACGTCAGACCCGACCCATCGAACCGGCGGGTTCGGTCCCATTGACACTCCCGCCGGAGCCGCCGCTTCCTCGCTGCACATCTGCCAAGTCTGTCGGAAAATCGACGCTCCGAGACAGCGTGTGGCTGGTGCTGTCGCTTGGTCAAGGAACCACCCTGCATGTCCCCGTCGCAAAAGTCGCCCGTGCGGCGTGTGCGCCTTCAGTATCTCCGATGCTTAGTCATGTACGTGTCCTACGCTAACCGACCTGCGCTACTCCGTACTCCGTCCTTTGTTTGTCTTTTCTTTGCCATCCTCCTCAGCATGCTTTGCCCCGCCGACGGGCCGCACACCTGCCGTTCCAAGCTTGCACACTCTCGAGCGAAGTCCTCACAGCCATCTGCACGGCCCCATCCCCGTCCCCGCGACGGCCTCCCGTTGCAGCCACAACTCGGGCTCTATGGCGGCACCTCCAACTCGAGTGTTTCTCCGAGACACATTCCTGCACAGCCCCGTCCATCCATCACCAAAACCAATGCCCACTACATGGACCAACGGCGTGACCCTTTCCTAGCCGGAATGCTCCAGATAACAAATTAACAGAGACTCAGAATGCAAGGCTTGATTGCTATCTCGCTTGTTCTATTTCTGCCCTTGCCCCCCGTCTCCCTGCTGCTCTCCCGCCTTCTCTCTCACTCATCTCGCCCTCATTTCATGAAGCCTCCGAGGTAGTCGGTCTTGCCCAGAGGAACACCGCGCATCCGCAGAATCGCATATGTCGTCTGGATGTGGAAGAACACGTTGGGCACGGCGTAGTTGAGCACATACGCCTTGCCCGTCAGCGTCTGCGTTCCGGCGTTGCCCATTTGCCTGTCGTTGTTAGTTCCTTCTCGTCGCCGCCTTGAATACGGTCACTCACAGCTCAACCATGGCCTCATCCTTGCCCTCCAGAGCCGACGGCTCAACTTTCTTCAGGAGATCCTCCGTCTTCTGCACCCGAGCCAACAGCGCCGCTAGCGTCGTCTCGTCGTCCGGCCAGTTGCCCACATCGAGGCCCGTCAGCCGCCACACCGACTTCTTGATCGTGTTCGACACCACCTGCACCTGGAAGCTCAGCGGCCGCATGTCCGCCGTCAGGGCCGCCTTCGCATAGGCATCAGGATCCTCGCCACGCTCTTTCGCGTAGCCGTCGGCCTTTTGCAGGATATGGCTCAGCGTCTTGAGCGACTTGAGAAATGTCGTGATCGACACCTCGTAGAGCGTGATGGCAGGCATGCTGACAGGTCGGGACGTCAGAATCAAGAGTGTCTAGCGGGGTTTGAATTGTGCAGCCACTGATCGCAAAGAAGTCCGCCTTAATAGGTAAAATATTTTAGACTGTAGATGGCGTCATTCAAACCGAAGATGGCAAAATGGGAAGACACTCCATCTATTAAATACACGGCCCGCTCCTACCCTGGACAAAAAGCGTCTTCTTGCAATCCACCAGTCTTCAGTGACCTGCTCATTGTACTAATCCAAAAGAGATTCCCAGAGCCTATGACGCCGGGGCTCGCCGCCGGTCTGGCCTTCCCTTGATCTCGCCAGCCTATAGGAAGTCGCTGGGGGGGACCATCCGGCAGGCCATGCACGATAGAACACGTTTTCAAACCCGCACAACACTCAACCGCGTACTGAGGCGTGTCAGTAGTCGCTCCCACGTAGCGTCGACATTGGAAATCTCAGGCCATATTGGATTGGTAATCGCTGCTTGATAAGCATCGTCACGATGGCGCAGTTTAGAAACGCCCTTGTATTTACAAACAAGGCGGTCTAGGGATCTAGATCATATTCGCTCTGGCGGCCGAACATGCCAATTCCTCACCCTTCCCATTTCCATCGGATGTTGCTTTCGATTCGGTGACCTGTCACCGCCCAATTTGAGTTTGCTATATTACTCTCAACGAGACGGGATGCGTAATGTCAGTACGGAGTGTGAGTGGTATCCATTTTAGGAAACCGAGCCTCTTCAGTATTATTAGAAGTCATGTTCCAGGCCTGGCTGCCGTCCCCACTTCTCTCGCCAGATCCCACATAGATCTTGCTGTCAAGGCCGGGATACCAGAATAATAGACCCCACCCCCCCCCCTTGATTTATCAGCTCTTCTTCTCGAACAGCAGTAATTATTCAAGGCCACATTTCCTAGGACAAAAGCAAATCACAGCCGGGCGCCTTCACCGGCAACCGAATGACAACCGAGATTTCAAGCTCTTTGCTTTCTATTCCAGGTATTTAAAATTTAAAATTTAAACGTTGAGCACAACCGTATTTACTCTGATTAGTTCTACCCGCGACCACCGTCAATGTCTTTCTTACGAATCATGCTCCGTGAAGTTGAGTAGTTGAGGCTTATCGCTCTTGTTACTAACATGCCACCATCACAGAGCTGGAAAACACAAACTGAGCATCGTGTTGGCTCATAAGCCTTTAGGAATGGCAATGCATCCCAGCAGTTTTCAAATACCACCAAGGTACGGAGTACGGGAAAATCGGTCTCAAGATACCACAAAATAAGCCCTAAACACTACTATGAAAGTGGCTGCCACCAAAAACTAAGACATGCCCTCGCCAAAGTGTCCAAATATTAGCAAGCTTTTTACTAGCATCCACAAACCAGCTTGCCACCTAACACGATCGACTTCTCGGGGATGGGTACAACAGGCGAGCAACACATACCGCGGAAGCATGTGTGAGCCAAAACCTTCGATTTCGATGTTTCATGCCTCCTATCCGATCGACATTCCCCCCACGCTGTCTGGCTTTGAGCAATGACCAGAACCATTCATTCCGTCCCAATGCGCTTGTTCTACTTTGAAAATACTACCGCCAGCATCCAGCCTGCGGAGTTTACCGACATCACCGAGAACGTAGATGTCGCGGCATGCGGCGGGGGTGTTTTGGAAAAAAGGAAGACAGGCAAGGTGATGTATCCGTTGGACGACCCCAAGAGGGCTCCTGGTGATGCAGACGACCAACAAGCTTTCCAGTACACTGAATCAGCGACACCGATCTGAACCTGTCACGACATCATCGCTGGCCAAGTCCTGGGCGCATGTCTGACCTCATGCACCTGTATCAATATAAATGCCGTTTCAGCTGTTGTTTCATCTTATCTCTTCTTTCGCTCCAGCAAGGCATGGCGGCCTCTCTCACATCCTATGGGTAGAGGCCTTTGTCGGCCCCTCGCTCACGGCTGCCACTTCCGTCCTGTCCAAAATCGCTAGCAGCCTCAGCAAGCTACCGCTGCCGCTTTAGCCCTTTCGCCATCGTCATTCCCATTGCCTTCCTTCCGCTGCTAGCCCTATTCACCTACAATACTGAGCTTACTCAAGCACCCGGCAGGCAACAAACAACAAGCACTCTGTGTCATCGAGCTCAGTGCCCTCGGCCTCAGGCTCCCCATCGGTTGCCTTGCCCTTTTGCTGCACACGTTCAGTATCTGCTCGTACCAGGTCGACTGATGGCTCTCGCCTCTCTTTCTGGGCATTGAGTGTTGGCATCGTCCCCATCCTCCCATTTACCCTATATGCAATGTATTTTGCTACTGAAACTTTGCTACCCCTCCACCTCATGACCGAATCGCACTATGATCGTGGCTGATGACCGGTACGCTGCATATTAGTTTTGCCATCTGGGCCAACTTCTTAACGTCGTTATTGCAGTCATCAACAGCCTCTCCCCCAGAGAAGTCAGGTACATGACCATCGTTATGAACGATGGCTCCTGCTATTCTCCTCATCGTCGGCGTTCTCGTCTGATGAAGCGGCCGCCCCAAGTGGCTAGCCCTGTATTTTGGTGTACCGGCCATTTTTCGTCGTCGTCTTGACGAGAACCTCTCACAATCAGAACGTCGGCAACGGCAGCTCGATTGCGTCAACCAGCTAGATCGGAATCTTGCGGAGTCGCAGCCGGAATCTGCCACAATCTACAGTGGCGTCCTGTCTAAAAGGAGCCAGACTCGAGACGGCGTACTGTGATGCACATCGTGACATGCTGATTGCCGCGACCATCGTCCTAGTCGTTTTGGTGGTCTCCGTGGCCTTCTGGCGCGACACTTGCTAAGGGCCACAACCGAAATAAAGGTCATGTGGCCCGAGAGTGGCGTGTGGTCTGGACGCTGGACGGAGGTCTTGATGACGGTGTTAGACCGTTTAAGCAAGTCGGGGTTAGCAGGACTGTCTTAGAAACGAGCGGATATTGGCATTGAATACGGAGTATTAGTTTAGGGTTTCGAAGTTGAGGGTAGTCCAGAACGCGAAGCAACTACTTCGAGACAACCCTCCCAAAGATCAAGTAATTGCCAACAGAATAGTGTCACAACCTTGGGAACATGCTCGTCGAGCTTGATCTGCTCTATGCCGATATGGTTAGGCCGCCCAAGACATCCAGATACCAGTCAGCTATCAGGGTCTGGTCTCCCAGCGATGTCCAAGCGGAACCGGGTGCATTTTAGAAATCGACAATTCCTTTCACGGTCTAAAAATGGCCGAATCCGGGGCCGGTCATCGGATGTCCGCGGCGGTTTTAAATTGTCGAAAGAGGACAACGGGCGTTCTTTCGTCGGAGTTTCTCTCGATGGATCCGCTGACTGCGAATATGCGTCCCTTGCGTCGAAACGCCCTATTTCTTCGTTGTCGGTGCGCGATCCGACGGCGGTTCGGTGCCGCGTATCTGATGTTTGAGCTCTTCGGCGAAGAGACGGAAAAAGCTTGGCTTGTTCGGAGATTCTGCGCAAAGAAATGTTACAGCCCTGCGCCTCTACATTACAATACACCCGACGATATTGTGCGTACCTGTGGCCTCTCCTTGTTTTAGTGGTTCGTTTGGATCGCGGCCGTATCGAGCGTCATGGATCCGGCGGTGGATACTTCGGACAAATATGTGGAAGTTGCTGCTGGAGAGGATCTACACCTCATGATTGTTGTCAGTACAAATGGCTGTTAGGCCGATCTGGACTATCCACACCGGGCACTGACGCGGTTGACCATGACATCCTGTGACTCGAATTAGCAGCAATCCCGCGCAACAGCGAGCGAGAAACGGCATCTCACCTCCGCAGCCATGAAAGCACGGATCACTATATTCCACGGAACCATTGCGTATCACTGCCGAAAACCTGCGATACCCGGCGATGACTTTGCTGTCGCATAATTGACGTCGCCACGACGAAGCCTGGAGTCCTAAGCCCGAGGGAAGATCACGTGACAGGAACCAATTACCAGGTAACTGAGGCAGTAAGATAGCAAGGAGGTTTACTCGTACGGCACCAGAATCGACTTTGACAACCAGGGTGTCAAAGCACCAGTGCCAATCAGTGCTGTCTCCTAACGAGCTATCTCTACCTTACTCACTCTGATGATGCACATCCCGAGTCCTGCCCCGGTTAGACCTAACAAAGGCGGTAGAGGCCGGCAGAACAAAATTCAGCTTCACAGTACCGTTGGACGGTGGCAGCACGGGCAATGCTGTACTATGAACCTTACTGAACGCTGCTGCCTCAGCCCTCTGACTTTATGATACCAGCACGGTCTCTCCTCCGAGCAATACCTTGTGCAGCATGTAAAGCTTTTGTGCCCCTCCGGCGGAGCCACAGCAAGAGCCAGATTGGCGCAAACGTTCTGCGAACTTCGACCCGACTGGCTGAGCAGCTCAGCCAGACTGGGCTCTGGCACTACGGCAGATGGGCGCGGAAAGGCACCAAACGGCCCAAGGGCGATAAAAACCGAGTCAACATTGTCAGCAGCAAGCTTTGTGGTGGGTGTCTCTCTGTCTGCCAAGCCACCGCGTGCGTTGCTAACGAATCTGCTAGACGATGTTCTCACTTACATCAAGCCGTCTCTCATGCGGCACGCTGGTTGTGACATAATCGACATCTACCCGGGGGCAGGGCTCTGGAGCACCAAACTCCACAACCTCCTCAAGCCGCGCTCCCACCTTCTCCTAGAGCCTGACGTGGCCGTGTACGAGCCCTTTTTGGCACCTCTACTGGCGAAGAAGGGGACATCGCTCATTCCTAAGTCAGGCATCGTCTGGCGGGACCTCAGCAGCATACTGGACGACACTCATCTCCCACACCAGGTCGAGCGGGCCGCCGATGATCCCACGCCGCCACAGAAGAATGATACTCTACTGGTCAACGCAAATCTGGCCTTCCATCCAAAGAGGAGATTTGCCATGTTCGAGTCCATAACGCAGCTGGTTCTTTACCAGTTCATCAACAGCATTAGGGCATCTTCGCTTTTCAACAAATATGGTCTAGTCCGAATTCTTGTTTGGGTGGAAAGTAACGACAGACACGCTCTTCTGGCAAAGTCTTGCCAGCGCCGCCGCCGCCTGGCCGTTGATGGGGAATTGGCAACCGAGAGCATTACCGAAGTTGCTGGCCCCGACGAATACTCGCAATGGTTTGTTCGTGATCACGGCCTCGACTTAGCGAGTTGTCGTCAGGTGCTAGATCGCATGGCGGCTGCGAACATCGAGATCCCCAAGAAGAGAAGGTCTAAAATGGTTGAAGAAGTGCTAGGAAGTCGTGAAAAGAGTTCTGGTTCGAAGCCTGCTGTCTTCTCTAGGGTATGGAGGGATGAATCTGAGCAGCTGGAGGCGGATTTCAAGAAGGGTATGTTTGCCGAAAAGTCCACCGAACACTCGCGCCTTTTGCAGCTTCGATATCGCGGCAATCGAGAAGCCAAGGTGGCCAACACCGTCCACGCATTGCTCGACAAGAGGAGCGAATTGGCGACTGCAGAAGAGGCCGGGAAAATCATGAGGCGAACTGTGGAAAGGAGAGAAGTCGAATGGAACAACGAGGTGGACGGGCTGCCGGCAAGCGTCCGTAAGGAGTTCATTCTCCAGCGCGACAACCTGCACCTATTCA
Source organism: Leptographium galeiforme (assembly GCA_004028395.1). Lineage (NCBI taxonomy): Eukaryota > Fungi > Ascomycota > Sordariomycetes > Ophiostomatales > Ophiostomataceae > Leptographium > Leptographium galeiforme. The sequence continues at coordinate 75,183 of RQWE01000040.1, forward strand.
ACCAAAATCCGCCAGTCCTGGCCTGGGATCGCCGGGAAATCGAGCCGCTCCTTGTACAGGACGTGGAATTCTTCCCAAACGCACCCTGCGTGCTTCTGGATATCCAGCCCAAGGCGATGCATCCCACGTTCTGTGCCATGGGTCCTGGGAGCACCCGATCTGGGGACATGTTTGAGCAGATCCTCCGAGGCATGATGGCCATGGGAGCCGAGCCCGTCAGCAAGGCCATTGAGTCGGTCTGGCCTGGGGCAGCGGAAGGAGTTTTGCCTCACTGTCCTAGTCTGCGGGCCCGCGATAAAGGAGGCTTTCCGGTCGGTGGCTACGGAGAGATCTCAGCCCGGACACTAAATGAGACTCAGTGGATTGAGATTCTGGAAGCGTGGATGAAGTGGCCGTTCCGCCCAACGCTTCCCCAGCTCGTGGCAAGAATATCGGATGACGCTGACTCCGAAGACGAAGGTGTTGTCATGGATTAAACATGCCGGGCAGCCCTTCCCTTTGCGATGTGTTTTAATAAGACAGCTAGATGTATCTTATGTATATTATAGATATTAGAGACATCCTTAATTAAATGATATAACAGCGTTATACAAGCTGTGTGAGAAAATTCGCCTAATCTTTGTGAACCGGACAATATTTTAAGACTTCGGTTGGCCTAAGCGCAGCTCTACTGTCTGCTATGACAATCATAGCATTTTGGGTGCTTGGTCACGGTTTCATGGATATCTTAGCACCCTTGGGTTTTCTGGACAGCTGTCATTGACGCGTAAATAACGCGATTCGATTCTCGCTTCATGTCTTAGCATCGTCTTCCCACTTCAAACGAAGGCGGCGAGCAAATTTACTGGTCTACGTCGCACAGACGGACCTCAAAATGGAGGCTTGTGTCAGTCAAATTCTCCTTGGCCGTAGTCCGATAACAGAAACTACGACCGAGTAACTCATATTGCGACTACTGCACTACCAACGGACAACACCCGAAATCGCAAACCGGATAGACGACGTTTGAGAGTCCAATATAAACGACCCAGCAAAGCCGACACGTTTTTCTTAAAGTTGAGATTTTACAACCGGCTGAACCACTTCGTCTGTTCAAAATGATTTTTCAAAAAGTGACAAAGCGGCAAGCACTGACGCTTCTGCGCTATTTCAGTTCCCTATGCTCGGTACTGCTTGTGCTTTGCTTATTCTCTTCACCAACTGGCCTCTTATCGACACCGACCGAGGACTTCCAGCAAAGGCACGAAAACTATCATGTACCGTCGCATCATACGTCAGTACAGCTCAAACAAGACACCCCAGGCTCGGGAGCGCCCGATGGGAGCCAACAACCGTCTGGTAAAGGCGGCACCCAACTTGTCTCCGAACAGTACGGCAGGGAATGGGTATCGAAAAGGGACCATCCCATTGATCACTTAGTGGATACAGCAGAAAGAGCGTTTCAAGATATGCTGAAAAGAAAGACAAAGGGCTTAGCCGAAGCCGCTAGCGTGTACCGTGAGCGTCGTGGCAGACACCCCCCGCCGGGATTTGACAAATGGTACAAGTTCGCTACTGAGCGTGATGCCGTCATGATCGAGGAGTTCTGGGACCAGATTTACGACGACCTGGATCCGTTTTGGGCACTCCCAGCAGAGCAAATACGCGTATCCGCTCGAGATTTTGAGATGTGCGTTAGCATCCGACGCGGGAAGGTCACAACAGATAGTGACTGGTTCTGGACACAAATCTGGAAGGACATGCTAGAGTCCATTGTGCACTTGCTGCCTGACATGGATCTTGCCTTGAATGCCATGGATGAGCCACGGGTAGTCGTTCCTTGGGAGATGATGCGTGATCACATGCACCGATCAAGAAAAGCGATCAAGATGCCCAGCCCTGCAAATGTCATAACCGAATTTCAGCCCCTGGCACCCCCCAGTGAGAAACGAGGAGAGGCAGCCACTGATATAATACAGACAGCTTGGGAAACAGAGGGTAAATATTGACCACGGATCAGACAAGGCCATTCCAGACTGACGAAATAGGACTTTATTGGAAAATAGCACGTCGTGGTTGTCCACCGACGTCGGCGGCACGACAATCGAAAGTACAGACGAACTTTGATCAAGAACCGGCGATCTCACACGAGAGTCCAAAACACCATATGCTCGGTGGCTTTGTTTCAAACAGTTCTCTTTCAAAAGACATCTGCCACCAACCAGACCTCCAGGGTCAGGAGGGCATCTTCATCGCGCCTCTCTCCATATCTTCTAGCCAAACATTGTTTCCTATTTTCGGTGGCAGCAAGCTATCGGTAAACAACGACATCTTACTCCCTGCTCCAATGTACTGGAACGAAGAAGAGCGGTTTTCTGGGGTGGGTAGCTTGGGCATCCGCTGGGCAGAGAAGAACGACCGAGCAGTTTGGCGGGGAGTTGCGACGGGCGGACGAAACAACGAATCGAATTGGAGAGGCTTCCAACGCCATCGCTTCGTTGCGATGAACAACGGGACAGTGCTATCCATGGCAGAGGAGGGAAAAGCAACCCCCATGAACTTTGAGCTCCCTGCTGCTTCGTACAAACTCAAAGCACTTGAGGACCACAGGCTTGGAGAGTGGGTGGAAGGGTGGTCTGACTGCTTTTTCGTTGATCTCATGTGCTCAGTGGCTGCTCCGCATGGCGGATGCCCGTACACTGATGCATATTTCGCCGTCGCGGCAGGCGTGCCGCTGAGGGAGCAATTCAACAGCAAGTATCTACCAGACATTGACGGAAACAGTTTCAGCGGACGATACCGAGCACTTTTACGGAGCACAAGCTTGCCCATCAAGGCCACGATATGGCGGGAGTGGCACGATGCTCGGCTCGTGGAATGGATGCATTATGTGCCGCTGGACAGCCGATTCGTGGATTGGTTCGGAATTATGGAGTATTTCCTTGGATATAGCGATGTCGCCGGTCACGATTCGGTCGCAGAGAAGATTGCTATCGAGGGGAAGGGGTGGGCTGAGAAAGTGCTGCGCAAAGAGGACATGCAAATATACGTGCTGCGGCTGCTGCTGGAGTATGCTCGGGTATCAGACGAGAGGCGCGATCTGCTGGGTTGGGTGGCGGATCTGGGACCCATACGGAGCTACGACGTAATAAATTAAATTTGGTTCAGGCAACGACGCCCGTGCTCTAGCACTGCGCTAGCTGCCCAGCCACATATTTTTCCACCGGCGTCGACGAGAGCCCAACCCCCTGTATTTTCTAATCGTATCTCTTAATACTCGTATGCGCGCAGTAGGTAGCACGTCGGCGCCTCTGCACGATGACGGAGTAGTTTTTGGGCATCGCTCCTCTTTCGTCCTGCTGACGTACGGAGACCGTGGAGACCGTGTGGCTGCCCGACAAGAAGAAGAAAATACTCGCCTCTCGCCAGCGAATTCGGAAGTTCTGGGAGGCCAGCGAAGTATGTGCTGTCCGACTGCGGTTTAAAACCAGCGTCGACCAGCACCGGCCTGCACATTCCAGCTGTCTATCTTCCGATGCAGAGCATTTTACCGATACGCCTGGGCGATTTTACCCTAGGATAGCAGTGCGCTGTGTCGAGACGACTAAGTAGACGACTTTTGAGTTGCAATAGGGTTATTGAAGGCCCTGGAGGCAGCGTTTACCTTCCACCAGTTATTTGTTCGACGACTTCCTACACGACACTGGCGAATCCTCGATCGAACCGACAGCCGGCACACCCGCGACGATGGCTTCCTCAGTGACTATGAGCGAGTCGGTGGTCTACGAACGACGATACGAACCGACAATACGCAAGTTCCGCTGGCCAGAAGTGCAGCTGAATATATGGCTCCTGGTGATGCTCGGTTCCGCTTGCGCATGGGTAGGCATTTTTGCCACCTTTGTCCAGGTCCAGCAGCGGCTGATATTGAATATACCATGGTAAGGCTTCCGTGCACCTGCGTGCTATACTACGGTGTTATTGCGTGCTTACCCGTGAACCGCAGGTATTTTGCGTATCTCATCACCGTCGGCTCGCTCGCGATTGTCTATGTGTTTGTTATTTTGATGCTTATCTTCCAACGCCGACTGCTCCCGTCCATTGTCATGATTGGCGGCTTCATGATTTTTGTCCTTTGGATGGTCGGCCTCATCGTCTTATCTATTGAGCTCTGGGGCCCGTCAGGCAGTGTTAGTAGCAACTGCAACCTGGCGGTCTTCAACCAGAACCCTACGGGACAGTCTCTGAGCACGTTGGCATGGCTGGAGCAGAGAACTATTTGTAAGTCTCGACGACCTTTTGTTAGGCCCCAATCGCGTGCTAAGACGTAAGAATAGGCCAGTCTTGGCAGGCCGCATTCGCTTTTGGCCTCATCGGAGCTATCTTCCTGCTGTGGATCATGGCAATGGCATACCAAGTGTTCGCGGATCGGTAATACGGCATTATTGGTTACCAGTTTGGGAGCGACGTGGGAAATACGAAGACATTAAGACAAGTTCGATTCCTATAGCAGACGTTTATGACCAATGAAGCCTTTATCCAACACAATTGTTCCCGACGAGACCCTTCTTAGTTGGAGTACTTAGGGTCGACCTTCTTCCTATTCATCACATGTTTGTTAGGATATCAGACACGAAAAGCACGATCTAATGGAAAAGAAAATGGTAATCACATACCCGGTGAGCTTCTCAAAGGCAGAACGGGCACCGTCGGTGATCTTCTCGCCGGTGTTGCGGTCAACCGTATGGCCAGACTTCTTGGCAAGGAAGTCAAAGGCCTTGTCGCCATAGTCTGTGCTCTGGCCGGACTGGGCCGGCTGCTGGGACGACTGCTGCTGCTGGTCGGACATGTTTATTGTTTGCGATGGTGATGTGAGGATGGATTGTAGGAAAAAGTGTGTCTAACGAAACTGGCAAAAGGGCAGCCAGAAGAGGGGGGAGGGGTTCTAATACTTCTTTTTCATCTTCCACTGGCGTCCACGCTGCCAAGAAGGGCTATGGATCTGTACAAGCACCATGCTGTTAAAGTGAGAGGCGGCAGAATGCTATGACGTAGAGCCTCTTGGCATGATTTGCTGGCGCTCCACACCGAGTGAAAGCGGATCAAATTCTAAGGCCATATTACGAGCATTACGAGTATTACTCATACACGCAAACAGGCTCTTTGACTGCTCCGTACGATCACTCCGTACTTGTCTGAGTTCGGCCAAGACAGTCTCACGTGACTAACAATGCACCTATGATTTCTCCTCATATTTGGCGCATATTACAGGCCGGAGCGAACGGACATCTGCTGAATAAAGCGCCAGATCTTTATCTCGTAAGGCATTTTCCTTTGTAAAATTTGTGTACCTTTCATCACAGCGTAAATTATCGAGTTTTGTGAGAATGTACTTGTACGAGTACTCGGACTAGTACTATTCGGTCTCGACGGCTCATAGCGGTCGCCACTGAGCAGCTAAGCTGGAAGCGCACTATGTACAGTAAGCACATTATCGCCCGCCAATATCTTATCTTATCGGCAGGCGAGCATGCACCCCCCTTTTTCTGGCCAGCCCGTGTGCTGCCATAGCAACGCTACCAATAAAGTGCGGCCAAGCCTGACGGAAGGGGCTTGGGCGGTCCAGAGGCGCTGTAGCGAAAAAGCACCCGCGGTGTAAAAAATAGCCGAGACGGACGACAAGAGCGCAACGCGAAGAAGCAGTGACGCGTGGGGCTACCATTTTTGTGCGCCGATGAACGACTGAAACCCCTACTTTGGCAACGGTGTCGCCGCAACGGTACTGACATACTTTACTATTGGTGCAGCTGTCTGCATCGTGGTTTCGCGACGGCGGACCGATTGCGTGTGATTGACTATCCCTCTGTAGTCGCGTTTCTTACACCATTTGCCCGATAGCTGGACGGCGGTGACCCGACGCACAGCCGCCCTGACGTGCTGCCGTGGCGATGGAGCCCGACACCTCCTTTACCGAATCATCGCTACCGCTGGTGACACATGAGGACGATGCGGCCGACAGAAGCACGCCAGCTACAACCACGACGACCACGACGACCACAACGGCCGCCCACGAAGCAGCCGCTGCCGCTGTCGACGCTCCGAGTCCGTCTCATGCAGTGGCTCACGATGAAGGCGGCATGTCGTCCTTGATTAGCGCGCCAGACAGCAGTCTTTTGGATAACTCATTGCTCGATGCAGAGAAGCCATCGCAACTGCTCAACGATGAGATACTGAACGAGACGCTACCGGACGTGGAATCCAGTTTTGTGGTTCCCATCTCGCCGATCCCGACCATCACGAGGGATGGGCCCGACGACACGTACCTTTTTGAGTCGCCACAGAAGCCGGCGCTCGCAGCCAAGCGGGACAACAGCGTGGAGCGGGCATCGCTCGACGACCACACAGAGGTGGCCCTTTCCACATCTCCGGTCCGGGCCCTCGGTAGCTTGGAGGATGGGACCGAACCGACGTCGAGGGACCTACGGGAGAATATCGCGAGTCCTGACCAGTCGAACGCGGCACACGAGCCGCCACTACAGGACACGTCGGTGTCATCGATAGCTACCTCACCACCGCGGCGCAACAGCCTGCAGCGTGACCCGGAGCGGCGCATCTCGCTGCTCTCGCAAACATCGCAAACATCACAAACATCGCAGGACGGGGGATCCAGTACACTCCGGTCCGGGAAGCGGCCGCGGTTCCTCAAGAGCCGGACAGCAAGCCAGCGGTCATCGGCATCGTCGTTTTTGACCAACACGGACTCGCATGACGACGTGGATAGCGATGTGACGGTCGGCATGGGCGCAGACTACGCTCTGCAGTCGGGCGGGGCGGTGCCGGCGCTGTACACAAAGCACAGTATGCGCGACAGTCTCTCGCGGTCGGCCAGCATCGTGAGCGTGGCGTCAACGGTGGACGCCTTCCACGGCGACGACGACCGGCTGCAGACGCCGACGGGCATACGGCCGGGCCTGGCGTCGAATGACGGCGAGGATGACTTTTTGCAGACCCCGAAAGCGAAGCGGGCGCTGGCACCACCGACGGATACGGTGCTGGCGCGACGCGTTATGGACGTGCAGGTGCCAGAATCGCTGGCAAGGGAATACAAGTCCAAAGGGGGCCTGACGACACCCCGAAAGCACACCGACTTCGGATCGAGCGGCGGAGTGCAGCGACCAGGCCGCAACATGACGTTGAAAGAACAGAGCAGCACGATTGAACGACTCTCGAAGGAGAACTTTGATCTGAAACTGAAGGTGATGTTCCTCAGTGACCGGCTGGACAAGCTGTCGGAGGACGGGATCAAGGAGATGATCCAGGAAAACGTGGAGTTCCGGACAAACATTGCAATCATGCAGCGGGACAACAAGGCGTTGCGGCGGCGGGTCAAGGAGCTGGAGCGGAAGCTGCACGAGGATAACGACCGACCGGGCACATCGCGGAGCGCGACCTCGTCGGCGGGGCAGGCAGAGGCGCTGGACGCAGATCTGCAGGAAAAGGACGAGGAGATTATTTACCTAAGGGAGCGGCTGGAGGAATATACGACGACGATCGAGCAGCTGCGGGCGGACCTCATGTCGCAGGAGACGGAGAAGCGGCGGATGGCGGACGCGGTCAAGTCGCTGCAGTCGATGGGCGAGAAGAACCTGACGGACAACCTGGGCCGACAGGAGGAGGAGGATGTGTGGAAGGATCTGCTGGAGCAGGAGACGGGCCGGCGCGAGCAGGCGGACGAAGAGAACCGCAAGCTGCGGGACGAGGTCTTCCGGCTGCGACAGGACTTCCACGGGGCCAGCAGCGTGGGCAGCGGCAGCGTGCAGCACACACCCAACATGTACAGTGCGAGCCGGCGGCTGGGCGGCGAGGCGGCGTCGCGGGAGCTTCGGTTTGGGGGCGGTGACGGGGAGGCCATGGGCAGCATCGCCAGCGGGACGGACACGCTGGTGGAGGAGCTGCGAAGGGAGGGCGAGCAACTGCGGCACGAGAACGCGGAGCTGCGGAAGGAAGTCGGGGCCCAGACATCGATGCTGACATCGCGCAACAAGGAGAAGGAGCGGCTGTACCTGGAGATCGAGGACCTGAAGATGGCGCAGCGACGGGGCGGGGGCCCGGCGCCGTCGACGATTGACAGCTTCCTGGACCGGTCGGCGTCACAGGTCGGGGGTCGTGAGCGGTCCGGGTCGCGGGCGAGCGGCGGCACGCGAGCGGAGACAGTGACAGGGGACCACGAGCGAGAGCTGGAGGAGCGGGAGGAGCGGGAGGAGCTGGAGAACCGCAACGCGGAGCTGCGGGACAAGATCAACGAGGTGAAGCTGGAGAACCAGGCGCTGATCCAGGAGCTGGAGACGGCGCTGCAGTACCGGCAGGAGACGGACGAGATAGCGGTGTCGATGCAAAAGGACTACGAGAACGCGATGAACGACCTGATGGCGATGCAGACGGAGCGGGATGAGCTGATTACGGAGCTCAACGAGCTGGAGCAGAAGCACGGCACGCTGGAGACGGAGTTTGAGGAGCTGCGGGCGGAGGCGCAGGAGGCGATTGACGGATACGAGGACGAGGCGGATGTGCGGGACGCGGAGGTGCAGCGGCTGCAGACGGAAGTGGGGGAGCGGACGGAGAACTTTTCGGCGCTGCAGGAGGAGATGCGCAAGCTGAGCGCGGCGCTGGTGGGGCTGGAGGACGAGGCGGAGGCCAAGGCGCGGCGGATGCAGCAGCTGGAGACGGAGGTGGCGGAGGCGAATCGGGAGCTGGAGGAGCTGGAGAGCAAGCTGCTGGAGTCGAACGACAAGGCGCAGCGGCTGCTGGTGCAGCAGGAGAACAGCCAGGGGGAGATTGCGTTTTTGCGGGAAGAACAGGAGGGCGACAAGATTGCGATCAGCCGGCTGGAGGTGAACGTGAGCAAGGCAGAGGAGCAGGTGCGGGAAGAGCAAGAGCGGGCGAAGCAGCTGCAGGCGCAGATTGTGACGGAGCGGGAGCGGAGCGAGAGCCTGGCGACCAAGGACAAGAAGGAGATGCAGCACTTTGTGAACGAGCTGAGCCGGGAGGCGTCGGTGGCGAAAGAGGAGGCGCGCAAGTTGCGCAAGAGCCTGACGTCGCGGGAGGTGGAGGCGACGGAGTGGAAGGAGCGGCTGATGGAGCTCGAGAACAATCTGCGGGAGGCGCTGGGCGATCTGAGCGGGACGCGGTCGAGCTTGTTAAAGGTGAGTGCGGGTGCGGGTGCGGGTGCGGTGCACGAGGTGTGCCGGGAGAGGCGTCTTTGGCTAACCAACAGTCCATTGCCAAACTGCAACGCGAACTGGAAAACACGGTGCGCGAGCTGGACACGACCAAGGCGGCGGCGATGGAGAAGGAGCGGCTGATCAAGCAGCGGGACGCGCTGCTGGAGTCGCACGGGCTGGAGGCGCGCAAGGTGGCGGAGGCGCTGGACAAGGAGCGGGCGCTGCACCGCAACACGAAGCACCAGCTTGACACGTTCCAGAAGACGCAGCAGCACGTGTCGCGGACGGTGTCGACGCAAGACGCGCGGATCGTGGAGCTGGAAACGTCCAAGTCGCTGGACAAGCGGCGGATCTCGCAGCTGGAGGTGACGTTCAAGGACCAGCTGGTGGAGCGCAACAACCTGCTGCTGGTGCTGTGGACGCGTCTGTCGGCGCTGTGCGGCACGGACTGGGCGCACGACAACAGCCTGATCAACGGGCGGGCGCTGCCGAGCCTGGAGGCGGTGGCGACGATGCTGCCGGGCTTCAGCCGCAACCTGATGGCGGCGATCAAGCACATTGAGGCGACCATCAGCGGTTTCCAGGGGCGCATCAAGGGCGTCGAGAAGGATCTATGGCGCGAGTACCACAGCCTCGAGAGCAGCCTGGACGGCCGCATCAAGCGGCTCGACCGCATCGAGGGGGTCGTGCGCAGCGGTCTGGCCTCGGGCACCTTTGGCAGCGGCGAGATGCAGGGGCGGCTGGCGCGCATGGAGGAGGCCTACCGGCAGCTCAAGGTGGAGAACACGACGCTGCGAACGGCCAACGAGGTGCGGGCGAGGGCGGCCTACGCAGACGGCGGCAAGATGGGCATGGGGCTGGGCATGGGCATGGGGCTGGGACTGGACCATGACTTTGATCCGGTGCTGGCCGGTGGATCGCCGTCGCCGTCGATTCCGACGGGCCCACGGGACCGCCCACGCGGCAGCATGCTGCGACCCAAGACAGGCAGTCGCAGCAGCGTGCCCAGGCCGACGACGGCGGCGTCGCGCCCGATGACGGCGGGCGAGCTGGCGCTGCACGACGGGGGGGATGCGAGCGGGGGCGGCAACGGCAGTGGCGCGAGCGGGAGCGGCGGCAGTGGGAACGGCGGGAGCGGAGGGAGCGGCGGGAGCGGCGGTGACGGCTATGCGGATCCGCGGTGGATCTTGCGACTGCGGGATTTGGAGAATAAGCTGAAGCTGGAGCGAGAAGGGCGGACGATGGACCGGAACGAGGCGGTGCGGCGATTGCGAGAGCAAGAGGCGGAGATCAACCGGCGAAACGAGAGGGACCGGCGGGAGAG
>RQWE01000040.1:85784-117171 GCA_004028395.1 Leptographium galeiforme
GGGGGGGCGGCGAGCGTAATCAGAGGTCCAAGGACAAGGACAAGGACGGTCAAACTGTACAATATGTTTCTTCTGGAGTTTGGCTAGGCTTGTACAACACACACATTACGGGTTGCCGGACACTGGGGCCAGGTGCGACTCGTAGTATTACTAATTTACTAATAGTAATACTCCGCGCTCCTGCGGACTTGGCACAGGCATACATCCGCAATCGCGTGGCCTTCATGTGAAGGCGTGACTAAGCAGCCAGGGGCGCCTCGGATGGTAGCGTGTAATTTGCGATTTTACGGGGCAGTCGCGAGAGAGCTCTTCACGTCCCGTCTCGCTTTCCTTCCTTCTACACCCTCTCCTGTCCTTGTCCTTGTCTCTGACTCCCGTCCTCTGCGACACGGCCGATGTGAGCCTCTCCGGGCCTGTCCTTGTTCCGACTGTCTCTGCCGTCCCCGTCTTATCGCCCTCGCGCCTCCGCTACTGCTCTTACCGTCCGCTCCGGACGTTCCGCAATCCTTTTCCATTTTCTTTCCCTTTTGTTTTCCGCCCTTTTCGGCGTCTGCTTTCGGCCACCATGGCTTCGCGATACAAGGACAAGGAGGCCGGCGTGTTGCTGGCCTTCAATGGCCGCTGGGTCAGCTGGGCACATACGGCGGCCGCATATGGTGGGTTGTGGTGTCCCATTGCGCTGTGCTGTCTGCACTTGCATCGGCTGACGTGCAATTTTGAACAGCCGCCTTCCTCAGCGCTCTTATCGTGGGCATCTCACTCCACTACCACAAGATCGTACAGAACGAGTGGTTCGGCTACCCGGAAGAATGGTTCCCGTCTGTGTCGGCCACGATTGGTGACCGCTACCCGGAGCGCTCGTTCTTCATGCTGTTCATCGCCCTGACGTCGGGTCCCCGCTTTGCCCTCGTTGGCCTGTGGTACCTCCTGACCGCCCACCCTGGCCGCTCGCTGCCGCGGGCTGTGGCCTACTTTGGCGTGTTCCGGACCTTTACCTGCGGCGGCTGGACGTACGTCACCTCGACCGACAACCACGACTGGCACGACATCTTCATGATCTCGTACCTAGTCGCGACCATCCCGTGGATGTTTGGCTGCCTCGCACTGAGCCCGGCCAACGCCAAGGCTATCCGCTACCGCAAGTACGTGGCCGGCTGCTTCTTTGGCACCATTGTGCCGCTCGTCTACTTTTTCATCCAGCACAAGGTGCACCGCGTGCCGGGGGGTATGTTTGTTCCCGTGTAAACCCCCCTTCTCTCCCACTAACATCCCTAGCCTACACCATCTACGCCTTCTTCGAGTGGGCTCTCGTCCTGTTCGACGTGGCCTTTGACGCCGTCACGGCTCTCGACTTTGACACGTTCGACGTGATCGTGCGGGACACCAAGGGCACCAGCAAGGGGTACGTGCAATGGCTTCCGAGGTAGATGGCAGGCAGACGAAACCCCAATAGAGATTCTAAAACTCTCAGTGCGCCGCGGTCCGCTGGCGCCGTCTCGACCCCCAAGAAAGGACAGCCCGCTGCGACCGATCTGCTCGTCTTCTCCTGGCCGGCCGCCTTGGACGCTGCCGCCGACGTGTACCAAGGCTTTGCCTTTTGGTCCGTGCTGACCAGCCTCGGCCTGCTCGTGTGGTACTTCCCGCTGTGGTACATGGGCATCTCCGGCTACGAGGTCTTTGTCATGGCCACCATCTCGCCGGTCGTGCTCGCCATCCGCCCGCTGCGCTCGCTCCTCGTGCGCTACCAGCGCGCCGTCCACGTCGTCTCGCTCATCGGCCTGCTGGCTTACAAGGTCCTCGACCCGGCCTACCGCCTGTTCACCGTCGGCGCCGGCGTCTCGCTGCAGTGTCTCGCCTGGGTCGCCACGCTCAGCTCCGGCGCGGGTGAGGCCGTCACACAGACGCGCGTGCTTTCTCTTACCCTGGGCCTGCTGATGTCAAGCATTGCCAAGTTCGCCTGGTACACCAACAACCCGATCTGGCCGATCATGCACGCCGAGAACGGCGGATGGAACGCAACCGGCCTGGTGCTCGCCATCGCCGCCGCGATCCGCTTCACGCGGCCGTCGACCCGCCCCAGCGGCCCGGTCGAGAGCGCGAGCACGGACAAGGACTCGAGCCTGCTGTACGCGCTGGGCGTCGGTGGTCTTCTCTTCGGCATGCACTCGCTGCTGTCTGACACCAGCACCATGATCCTCTGGGTCTGGGAGGGCTACCCGGTGCGCGGGCCTCAGTCCAACACTCACGCCCACTACACCATTTTTGCCATGACGGTCGGCGTCGTGCTCGGCGCCGTCTACCCGGCACTGGCGGCGTCGTGGCCGGCCTATGCGACTGCTTGTGTCGCCGCGGCTGTGCTCACGCTCTACGGCCACTGGTTCGGCTTCTACGGCGGTCTGGTGCTGGCTGCGTACCTGATGGCTGTGGCAACGCCGCTGCTGACGCGGGCGTCGCGCAAGAGCCCGGCGGTCGTCTTTGGCCTCGGCTTCCTGATCTACAACTTCCTCGTGCTGTTCCACGTCTGGGTCGTTGCCTATGCCTTTGTGCCGGGCGGGCCACTGGTGCGCGAGCACACGGACTGGATCATGACTGTGACTATGGCACTGCTCGGCTGCGGCGTACTCACCATGGCGACGCCGCGGTCGCACGCACCGGCCAAGTACCAGAAGCGCATCGCCGCCGCGACGGCAGGACAGCGCAAGTACTACTTTGGCGTGGCCGGGCTGCTCAACGTGGTCTTTCTCTGTGCCGCCTTTGCCCGCTTCCCGACCAATGACTACAAGCCGTACCACGCCGAGGACCGCGTCCTGACGGCCGGCATCTGGACCATCCACTTCAGCCTGGACAACGACATGTGGAGCTCGGAGCGGCGGATGCGCGATCTGATCCGTGAGGCCGAGCTGGACGTCGTCGGCCTGCTGGAGAGCGATCTGCAGCGCATCATCATGGGCAACCGTGACGCGACGCAGTTTCTCGCCGAGGACCTTGGCATGTACGTCGACTACGGCCCGGGCCCGAACAAGCACACGTGGGGCGCCGCGCTGCTCAGCAAATTTCCCATTATCAACTCGACGCATCATCTGCTGCCGAGCCCGGTCGGTGAGCTGGCGCCGGCGATCCACGCCACCCTGGACGTCTACGGCACCCTCGTTGACGTCTTCGTCTTCCACTCGGGCCAGGAGGAGGACCCAGAGGACCGCCGACTGCAGTCGCTGTACTTGTCCAAGCTGATGGGCACGACCGACCGGCCGAGCATGCTGCTGAGCTACCTCGTCACGAAGCCGCTAGAGGGCAACTACAACACGTACGTGTCGGAGACATCGGGCATGCACGACGTCGACCCGACCGACTGGGACCGCTGGTGCGAGTACATCCTGTACAAGGGCCTCGAGCGCGTCGGATACGCGCGCATCAGCCGCAGCACCATTACCGACACGGAGCTGCAGGTGGCCAAGTTTGTTGTACCGGACAGCGCCGAACGGACGGCGTACCTATTTGGGGCCGACGACGAGACGCGCAACCGGCATGTGGCCGAGGCGGACGTGCCCGTGGGCCGGCGGTTCCCGGCGCTGTTCCGGGGCGAGGGCGTGCGGGGACACCGCTACCACGTGTTCGACGAGCCGTGGTATTACCAGTATTAGAGGGAGGGATGTAGGATGTACTTTCAGCGTTGGTGTAGATGTATCTTCACTTTTTGTATTATGGATCGTGGATGGTGAATGGATTTATGGAAACGGCCACCTCTACCAAACACTGGCTGGGAAGCATCGTAATTTACATTGGGCAGTATTGCTGCTAGCTCTTCTCAACGTAGATGTAGACTACCTTTTTCTCTCCCCGCAGTCCTGTGCGTGTCGCGTCCCAGCCCAGCTCCTTGATCGGCAGCTTCATCGTCTCAGCATCGTCGCCGCGCAGCTCAATGCCTTTGTACCAGCGGCCGCCGCCACCGGGACAGACCTCGGTGATGACGTTCTTCTTGGGGATCGGGTTCTTGGCCCCGAAGCCCTTCATCAGCTCGGCCACCGTAGTGTTCACGGGCACGTGGCAGGCGTGGAACTGGATGGCAAAGTTGACCGGCAGCTGCCACGGCGGCGTCGAGCCGGTCTTGAGCACATGGATTTTGGTGTGCTCGGCGGGGAAGAAGTAGTTGTAGCCGGGCTCGCAGCCGAAGCCGCCGGTGGAGTTGCGCATGTTGCAGGTGCGGAAGTTGCCGTTCAGCTGTGGCTGGCGGCCCGGCTGCACGGGACCGGCCAAGACCGGACCGGCCATGGGAACCGGTAGGGGGACGTACTGGGGGGCGTACTGGGGATATTGGGCGGCCGGGTAATAGGGAACACGGCCGGGGAGGGCACGCAAGCTTGGGATGCTGGGTAGTCCTGCCATTCCGGGTATCCCGGAACTGCCCATGTGTAAAGGGGGCGGAGCCCGTGGGTCCTGACCGTACCGGGGGTTGCCGCCGGCGCCGTTGAAAGCCATGTTATTGGACGTTGGCCGTCTAGAAAGTTAGAGGGATCGACAAACGAATTCAACAAGAAGCCAGCATATGGGCACATTCAGGGGGCTTTTGTACTTTGCCGCCGCGGTGATTAGGTGGCATACTGCTGGCCACGAGGCAGATGTGACCGGCCTGCATGACCACCAGTAGCATAGGTAGCACTTACCGTCTGTCTCACGGTTAATCGTCGCGAGCAATAAAGACTTGCGTCTCCCAAAGCGTGTTGTCGTCGGCGTCGTAAAAGGCGGCGACAATCAGCCACGCCCAAAAGTATGGCGGATACTCGGAGACGTAGAGGTACTGGCCGATGACGACCTTAACAGCAGGGAACGGCAGCGGCTCGTCGATCTGGTAGCCGGCCGGAGAGCGTTGTGACGCAGAATCCAGGGCGAGGGGCAGTGGTGGTGTGGCGGGGGTTCAGTGGCTGTTCGTCATAAACAGACAGGAGTGGTGGTGTGGAAGGCGCGGCCACTGAAGAGTCGTGTTGAACGAAGACGAGAGGTGTATTTGCGTCAAGAGGCGCCGAAGAGCAAGTCAAATAATATAGCACTGGAAGCCGCGTAACGGCACCCGTATGGTTGGAGATGGGACCGCGGTAGCTCACAGCGGCAGTGACTCAGGGGTGTCGAACAACACAGCGAGGCCGGAAGTAGAGAGAACGCGCGCTCGAGTAGAACAATCAACGTCCAGAAATCACAACGCCTGACGCCAAGCAAAAGCAAAACACCGAATCAGAGCCGCCGGTCGTCCTCCTCGCGGACGATGCGCAGGCCAAGAGAGGCGCCGGGTGATTTGCGAGACGGCAACAGCTGTGGCGGCCGCTGCGATTGGGGCTGGAGTTGTGGTACTGTTTTGAGTGGTTTCTGCGCCTTCTGTGGCTTCGGCTCCTTGTCCGACCGCTGCTGCTGCTGCTGCTGCTGCTGCTGCTGCTGCTGGTGTTGGCGCCGTCGCTCGACATCAAGAATCAGGCTCTTGAGGTAGACCTCAGCCTGAACGGAGGCACTGTAGGCGACAGGGGTCCAGCGCCAGACGTTCTCGTGGTCGGCATCAGCACCGGCCGCGAGAAGTGTACGCAGCACCATGAGGTGGCCACCGCTACTGGCAAAGTGCAAAGCCGTGTTGCCCTCGTCGTCCTCACGGCGTACGGCGGCGCGGGCACCGCCGGGTACGTAGGTCAGCAGGATCTGGACGACCGTGTCGTGGCCGCCGCGGGCAGCGTACATGATGGCGTCGCGGCCGTGGGCGTCACGGCAGAGGATCCAGGCAGCGTCGGTCTGGCATAGGTAGTGGACAGTCTCGGTGAGGCCGCCGCGGGCGGCCAGCATCAGGGCGGTCTCGTAGCTCTCATTGAGGGCGGGCCCGCTGGACTCGTGGCCCAGTTCGATGAGCAGCTGGCAGATGGAGAGGTGGCCGAGGCGGGCGGCCTCGTGCAGGTTGGAGTTGGACTGTCCACCTTCGCTAGTGTCAGGGTTGTGGAGGAGGCCGGGGTGGGAGCGGAGGATGCGGCGGGTGAGGGCGAGGTCGTTGGCGTGGATGGCACGTCGCAGTCGGAGGGAGGCGTCGATCCTGGACGAGCGGTGGAGTTAGAGATGAAGGAGGAAATTCGCCCAGACGCAAGACTCACATTGTCAACTCTGGTGACGTTGCGACAGACAGCCTTTACGCGGTTGGGGCGATTAAGCGGGATGCAGAAGACGATTACCTAAGAATCACGTGCCCTGACAACAGGACAGAAACAGGGCCGGGTTCGCATTCGTGGCGCCATGCGTCGAGGGAGGGGGTGTATCTGACTCGGTAATGGAGGGAAAGACATGACAATGAGGAACATATTTAACAGCTTAAAGCAAAGTTTAAGGGACTATTATCTGCAACTTGGCTGACAGGCAAGTCCAATTTGTGTCGGCTCACGTCACGTGACCCGAGGAGGGCTATATTAGCAAATCTTGTCTCCACCTGGAGCCAAGCTAGACTTAGAAAATACAAGCCAGATTTTCACGTCCTGACGCCCACAATTAAGAGTCTTAGTGCCTAAGTCACCGAAAAAATTTCGTTAATTTCGTTTAAAAACCATTAAAAACTTATTTGTTCTATTTGCTTTCTCGTTACGTTTTCTTTGAAATTATTTGTTAATTCGTTTTCTGTCTTCCTTACTATAAATTTCTGCTTTTTAATTACTAATTTATAATTTCTATTAATTTCTTAATTTCTATTAATTACTATAGCTACTAATACTAAACCGTCTATTAAACCACTTTATTCTATTAACGACTAAATACTATAGTACACTAAGATGCGATTTACTACTCTTTATTTTAATGTTTAGAACAACATAAAACCAGACAATCCTACCCCTTAGCTGCTATAACTTAATCCTAATGCCTTAGACCGGATTTAGAAACGATACAATAAGTAGTAAGACGGCATCCGTAATATTAGACAGTGGTTTTTAAAACACGTTTCCCTATTATTGTCCTTATTGTTAGAAAAACTCCTTAATTAAGACCTTGTTGTTTACCTTTAAACCCTTACGTAACGACTGTTTATTACACCCGAACGGCTTAGACTTAATATAAAAATTAAGTACTAACAAGCTATAATTAAGATAAAGACTATACTTACTAATTTTATTAAATAGGTAGAAAATTAGCAGCTTGCTATAACTACTTACTAATTTAAAGAGTTGCTAAAAGCATGTAACATGTTTAAATGGTAGCCCGATCTTACGGAGAATATAAAAGATATTCTGCCTATATAGCTAAACATGTTCCTTTCTATAAAAATAGATTTCTTCCTTAACTAAACGCTTACGTTTAAACAGGTTGCTAATAACCTACGACTTTAGCAGTAATTCCTACGCACTCCTGTGTTTGTTACTAGTGTAGTCTTAGCAACTACTCTAGTAACTGCCCTAAAGAAGTAAAACAATAGGAAATTAAAACGTTAGGAAGAAACACTGTGTTTAGCTTGTAAATCTATAAAGTATAATCTAGCTATGTGCTAGTATCTTTTTAAGGATAAACGTCTTACGTAGTTTAAGCCTATATAAAAGAAGATGCAGTCTATTATAAATAAGCTTAATAATAAGAACTTAGATCTTTTTTAGCAATGTATAAAATTAAAGAAGATAAAATTAACACTAAACAAAAGGATTAAAGTAGATGCAGGCAACGTTTTTACTAAAATTTAGCAGACTAATAACAACAGACTTCCCCTATTAAATATTACTTCCCTAACACTATCTAATACTTCCTTAACACCTACCTGTTTTCTTATAGTTACTACATATGTTATCTTTAAACCTGCATTTTCTACATTATTTCCTATGCCTTAAAACGTTACGCTATACGACTCTAAAGCTTCCTTATACGTTTTTAACGATGTAAACCGTTTTCTCTCTCTGTTACGTTTTAATTTATTAGACAATTATGTTATAACAGGAGCGGGAGCAATCCTATTGCAAGGAATAGGCACGGTTCTAGTTTCTATATGTTTAAATGCCTAAACATTTACCCTACGATTAACTAACGTGTTCTTATGTATAAATTTTCTATGTAATCTAGTGTTAGTTAGCAAGCTTTAAGATAACAACATCCTTTAGGACATAACAACCTTGTCCTTAAAAAAGGATGGCCTTAAACTAGTACATCTTACTAAAACGAATGGCCTTTACGTCTTAGAGGACTTAGTAGTAACAAGGAAAAACATAACCGCATTAGCGGCGTTCCTTGCTATAATAACACGTAAAAAACAATCTACTACCCTTTAACTTTAGTACTACTGTTTAGGACACCTAAGTAATAAAGTTTAGTAGCACTTTCCTTAAAATGTAGAAGGTTTTTAAATCTTAAAATTTACACTTAACAATAAAATCTGCTAAACATGCGTTTTTTCTAAAGTAATAAGACAGCTAAGTCAAACTAAACGGCGACCGCCTAACCACCCTATAGACTGCATTATAATCGATTTTTATAATTTTACTAAATCCACACTATAAACGTTAGCTATAATAATCTTAGAAGTCCCCTCTGCTTTTACTTAGGAATATGTTTTACTAGACAAAACATTTGCTACTATTATTTCTATCCTTAACCAGTACTTCGCCTACACTAAAGTTTAGTTTGGCAAAATTCTAAAACATATCTAATGCAACTAAGAACTTAATAAATAAAAACCTAAAGTTTGTAGGTTTATTAATACATAAGGAGCGATTCTTAACCTATCTACTCTAAACACCTAAGCGTAAAACGGTGCCGCTAAGAGATATAGAGCAATAATTAAAACACAAATCAGGTTACTTAAAGTTAACTTGCATCTTCCTAATAACCTATAGCTAAAACTTTTGCACACTTCCGTCTTCCTTTACAATAAAACCCCTTATAAAGCGTTGCACTAGAAGACACCTTATAAAACCCTCTATAATTACAAACCTAATGTGTTGTTCCTAAGGACAATTGGCTATAAAGCTTTTGTTTTATTAACGGATGTACAACTAAAGAGGAATCGGCTTTAACGACTATAACTAAAAGCCTGGCTTAGATATCTTGTTAGATACAACTTATCTAACATTTACTGCATTTAGAATCCTAACACCGGCATAGTTATAATTTACTACAACGTAGTTTTTAACGAGAAATCTTTTCTCCCCCTAAATTCCCTTACTAATTACGTTAACAATTATTAACTTGCCGATCCGCCTATATAGAACCACTACTAAGAACCGGACACCATTTAGCAGCACTAGCAGGCTATATAGTTAGATAATGTCTACTAGCAGCATACTATATCTCTTAAACCCGTGTAAGAATCTAACGAAAACGGCCCTTATAACATAGTAGCACAGTTTGTAGCGTTATCCTTACAAACACCTTCCCCTTTTATTATTACTCCCTCCCTGTTATAGCATACACCCCCTTAGGTGTATGCTTTTCTAGCGGCCTTTTATAAGAACATTCTAAAGCGACAACACACTGCTAACACCTCCTTAACGAAAGAAATCTTCCTTTAGGCCAAGTTACAATCGAACCTTTAACGTTTAACTCTCCTATCTACCCTAAGAACGGTACTAGAGGCAAGAAGGGGATAGATAGCTTAAGAATAGGAAACCGTAATAAGATCCTATTTAGACACACACGGAGCGAGCAGCACTTAAACTAAGATTACTCTAGACTAAGCCGTAAGGAACTCTATTATTAACTATAAGTAGGTTTATACCTACAAATTTAATAAAGATAGAAACTTTATTAAGTGTAAAGCTCGACTTATAGCTAGAGGAGATTAATGTAAGGATTTTAGCAAGGAAACCTACGCTACTACCCTCGCCTTACGCACCCTAAGAGTAGTTCTTATTTTCGCCTAATAATAACAAATAACAGCTTAGCAGTATAACGTAGTAAATGCCTACGTTAATGCATCTTTAAGAAACCCCGTCTATATAAAACAGCCTTTAGGTTTTTAGACAGGTTATGTTCTAAAACTCGCTAAAGCTCTCTACGGTCTGCTATAGTTTAGTAACTTATAGTAGTAAGAATTTAAAAAAAGACTCTCCTAACCTAACATAGGATTAACTAAGGTTCCTTACAACGGATGTGTTTACGTTAAGCTAAGGATTATCCTCTTTTATTACATTAACGATTTTACTATTGCATCGACCGCCCTATAAGAAGAAGAAGCCTTTTAACTCGTTTATGCTATACGCAATACTTTTAGCATCTTAGGCGGCAACATTCTTTATTAGTATTTAGGTTTAAAGATCTCTAACACCTTATAAGGCATAGCAATCTTACAAACATTATACATTAAAAAACTTACTACGTCTATCGCTAGAATTAAGCCATCTACTACTCCTCTTTTACTAAACACAAAGCTAGTTAAAAACACTCTTCTTACATTTACTATAACTACTTACAGCTATTAGTCTAAGATTAAAGGATGTTTATAGTACTTACTAACTACTTAACTAGATATTGCTTTTACAGTCTTCTAGTTAGCTGCTTTCTTATCTAACCTATTAGCTGTATACTGTAAACTTCTTTAAGGGCTCCTTACCTATCTCTGCAATATAAAATTCCTAGCCCTCTGTCTGCCTAAGCATAACTTAGGCCTTTAGGTCTACGCAAATACAAGCTATGCTAACAACCTTAATAATTAAAAGAGCTCTTAAGGTTTTTACATTAAATTAAATAGCGGTCTAATATTGTAAAAAGCAAATCGCTAAAACACTGTTTTAACATTAACTATAAAAGCTAAGCTGCTTACACTCTCTTAAGCTATAAAAGAAGGTCTTTTTATGTAACAACTCTTAAAGGAAATCGGTGTCCGCCTCTTAAAAACACTTAATCTGCTTTATAACAATTAGGCGACGATAAAGCTTGTTAATTTAAACAAAACGCCCCTTACTACGAAACTTAAGCACATTAATATTTAACATTATTAGCTTTGTAAAGCTAGACAAGCTGGTTAAATCTCCCTTACATACGTTTTAACCGAAGATTAGCACGTAGACGGCTACATAAAAGCCCTTTATAGCCCTGCCCATTAAAAATTTCTTAATTAAATTCTAATAATTTATCTTTCTCCTTTATTAACCTAGCTTCTTACCCTTTACATTTCTTTAACTAAACTCCTCTCCTCTATAGTACGCTTACTATGTCTACTAACTTAAGCGCGGAGAAGAAACGTAAGTATTCTTTTAACGCTGCTAGACTACTACAACTAAATTGTAAAGAATGCTACTAGCGTCTCTAAGCTCTTTTTCCTACCTATGCTACTATAGATCTTAGGAAAATTTGCTTTGGCGAGACCTTACGCTAGGTTTAGACCTATTTAGACGACAAAAAATCCTTTATACAATGCTTATTTAGCAAAAGTTTTAAGCACGCCGTTAAAGCAGCTATTCTAGCACTTGAAGCAGATCCTAACAAGTAGCTAAAAGTCCTACCTTATAAGCAAGTTCTCGCTGTAAAAGTTGCTAGCACCTCTAACGAGCACGAAGAATTAACCATTCGCCTTTATAAAGATCTCTTTAATAGAAAATACTAACACTATCTTAAACCCCCTTTACCCACTGTTAAGATTGTTACTAACAGCGCTAAAGAACTAAACACTATAAACAGCGTTAACAGCCACCTGCTCTACGCCATTAATGCTGTAATTACTAACGCTATTAATGCCGCCGTCCTAAAAGCTGTCGAATTCGTAACCGCACAGCTAATCTAACATATTAACCAGAAGATAGATTAGAAGTTTTATAACATAAAGAAGAAGCTCGACTAAAAGTTTTGTAACATAGAAAAGAAGTTTTACAAGTCTACATTAACGCTGTAAGCGGCGCTCGAACAAGCCTTTTAAAAAACGGACTTTATTACAAAACCCGCGGCTAACGAGGCAAACAACGGAAGCAGCAATACAGACCTACCGGACGAGGTTTTTTTGGACCTAAATAACCCTTTTAGGATTATGTCCCTTGTAACGGCAACGGGTAAGATGCTAGTAGAGGATAACTTGGCATCCTTTTTTAATTACTAAAAAAAAAAAAAAAAAAAAAAAAAAAAAAAATGTCGGCTCACGTCACGTGACCCGAGGAGGGCTATATTAGCAAATCTTGTCTCCACCTGGAGCCAAGCTAGACTTAGAAAATACAAGCCAGATTTTCACGTCCTGACGCCCACAATTTGCGTTCCTTCCTAGTTTGGTATCTAAGTAGCACTTATGTGCGCAATNAAAAAAAAAAAAAAAAAAAAAAAAAAAA
Organism: Leptographium galeiforme; assembly: GCA_004028395.1. NCBI lineage: Eukaryota > Fungi > Ascomycota > Sordariomycetes > Ophiostomatales > Ophiostomataceae > Leptographium > Leptographium galeiforme. Next base: position 98,027 of record RQWE01000040.1, read on the forward strand.
ATGTCGGCTCACGTCACGTGACCCGAGGAGGGCTATATTAGCAAATCTTGTCTCCACCTGGAGCCAAGCTAGACTTAGAAAATACAAGCCAGATTTTCACGTCCTGACGCCCACAATTTGCGTTCCTTCCTAGTTTGGTATCTAAGTAGCACTTATGTGCGCAATAGCGTAGTGAGTAACAGTGCTCCGTATTAATAGCGTGCTCGCTTCAGTGACTCCTCCACTCGACAACTCTTCCAGCTACTCATCCCACATCACCTTCATCGTTGTGGGAAATGGAGTCAACGAGCTCCAGTCCTCGTTCATGTACACAAAGAAACCCCCAGGACGAGGCACTTTTTTCAGCTCGCCTTGGGGCCCCGGCACGCGACGAACATTTTTGCGGCGGAAGAGAGTGCGGAACAGTTCGGTAATGGCAACTTGGCTGATTTCGCGACCGAGACAGGCGTGCGGCCCGGCGCCGTAGTGGATGTAGGTCTCTAGTGGGCGGCGTGGGTTCACACTCTCCGGCTCGGGGTATTGCAGGGGATCACGGGCGGCCGAGACGAAGCTCACAAAGACACGATCGCCAGGCCTGACCGGGACTTTGCGGCCGTCGTCCTCGACAATGATGGACTCGGCCTTGGCCTCACGGTAGGACCCAAATGTGCCGGCGAGACGGACGCCCTCCATGGCATAGCCAAGCAGCAGGGCATCGGTGCTGTCGGAAGACGGCTCGACGGCGACAGCATGAATGTCGGCGAGATGCTCGAAACCTGGTCCCAGGTAAAAGTCGACGGCCTGAGCGAAGACCTGCGCCTGGTTTGGCACCATGGCACCGGCCGTGGGCAGAATCTGGCTCCAGGCGATGTCGTAAGGGCTGAGGCCGGCTTTGGCGAGGCCACGGGCGACGTTGGCACCATAGGCCGCGAGGGGGTCGGCCTTGGAAGCAGAAGCGGAGAACAGAGCGCGGCGGCCGAGACGGCAGGCGACCTTGACGTTGGTCTCGATGAGGGCGCCGAGCTGCTGGGACACAGCGGTGGCGGCCTGGCGGAGGGGAAAAGACTTTGCGGGGTCGAGGTCGAAAAAGATGGCGGCAAAGATGAGGGCGAGGACGCCGTACAGCTCATGCTCAGTGTACACGCCGCGAGGGTGGGCAGCGGTCTTGAGGGGGAGGTCGAAGACGCGAGCGGCGAAGTGGACGTGGACAATGTTCCCGACGTCGCGGACCAGATCGACCTGACGATGCCCGGCGAGGAGGTAGCTCTTCTCTGAGAGGAGCTTCTCGGCGGTGGCTGCATAAAACTGTTTGACGTGGGCCGTCCAGTCGGACTTGTACAGCTGGCCGTGCATGCAGACGCGCTGGGCGGCGTGAGCAGGCGTATCGCCGGCGAGCATGAAGCGGGAGCCACCCTGTCCCATGAGCGGAACGAGGCCCTCGTGCCAGGTGACTGCGAAGAGGTCGGGGTTTGCGAGCACGTGACGGGCGGCGCCGAGCGAAAGAAGGTTGATGCGCGGCGCCACGGGCGTGGGACGACTAAAATCAAAGCGGTCGGCGCGGCCGAGACTCTCGAGGATCCGGCGGTTCTCATCGGGCACGACCATGGGATAGTGGGCATAGACGGAGTTGGCACGGAAGTGGCGGGGGAAGGCTCGCAAAAAGAGCTTGTAAAAGACGCAGCCGTGATTGACCGTCATGTCGTAGTCGACCTCGCGGTGGCCCCAGCTGGTGAGCTGGCGCGGCCCGTAGTCGGTCGTGTAGTGGCGGTCGCCACGGACAAGACAGACGGCGTCGGACAGGACCACGCGCGAGATGGTGTAGGTCGGCGCGATGCCGACGCCGGGCACCATGGGCTCCTTGGCCGACTCGGCCACGAGCCCGGGGTACAGCTCGACGCGGTCTGGGTGCTGGTAGAGGTGGCGCAGCTGGTCGGCCACGTGGGCATCGGGGTTGATGTCCTCAAACGTCTTGTGCGGCTCCAGCCCAAAGTGCCGCCGGAACTCGTTAAGCCCGGCCAGCTGCCACCGCCGTCCCTGCAGGATGCCGAGCACCTCGATCGCACGCATGGAGCGTGGCACATTCTGGGCTCCAAAGGCACCGGCGACATCCTCAATCGACCCGGTCAGACATCCGACGAGATCGTCGTCGGAAAACCGGCCGTCAGGGCCGCGTGCGAACCCACCAAAGACTCGTGCGGCGGGATCGTCCGGCACACTGCGGTCAAACCTGACAAAGGCGTGCATCAGGTCGGGCAGGCTGGCGTCGGCCGCCGGCTTGCCCAGCGCCTCCTCGTAGAACTGCTCGACCCAGCGCTCGTCACGAGCCGAAATGCACGAGTGCCAGCGGTAGCAGAGGTTGAACTCGGCCGAGACCACGTTGCCGGTGCCGCGGGCAGCAGCGTCGGGGGTGCCGGCATCGATGCCGGCATCGACGCGAGGGTCGAGGGTGAAGGTGGTGTCGGCGCGGTTGAGCTGGGGGGGATGTCAGCATGACGGAAAGAGGAGAGAACAGACACGACCAACAACGCACATTCACAATGTTCCGCACATAGTCAATCAGCGTAATGTTGATGTACAGCCCCGACGTAATCAGGCGCGCCGTCTGAAATAGATCGTTATCGTATTTGGCCCATGACGCCTTGGCCTTGTCGTCGGCGGCGTCTTCCGGGCTCCCAGACGGCCTCGGAAAGCGATTGCCCTCATTGATCGCTGCCAACTGCTCCGCGACGTGGTTATGGAAGCGGTTGAACATGATGAGGATCACGCTCACGCCCGGCGGTAGTCCCAGCAGCCGCTTGTCTGCAAAAGCATCCGGCTTGAGGAGGCCGTCTCGAAAGGTCCGAATCGTGTCCTGCATCGCCTGGTTGCTGCCGTACAGCGGCGACAGGTCCAGGTACGACGACGTCTTGGACACATTGGGGTTGAGGTGGTCCGTCCAGAAAAGGTCTTGAAATCAGCGTGAATGTCCCAGAGGCAAGCAGGCGTGACATCGTACCGTGAATTATAATCGACGCCCAGTACCACAAAATACTGGACACCCGATTCGGGTGCTCCTTGTACGCCGTACGCCCCATAACCGCGTCAAAGATCATGCCTGGGTCTGGCAGGGCCCCCGTAGCTGGCAGCGTCGCGCGCACCGACCGCGCGTACGTCGTACCGGCAGCACCCAGCGTCGGCATGTGTATGTTCTGTGTTGAGCGGCTACATCAGCGTAACTGGCACACGCACCGCACCGCCTCGATGGCCAACCCACATTGTAGGATCCGTCCGCCATACGGTACTGAAACCGGTCGCCAAGGAATAGCGCCGGTGGGTGCTCCAGCGAGTCCCACAGCTCTTGGATAAAGCCGTTGGTCAGCAGCTGTCGCTGGCGCGACCGGTCCGGCAGCCTGGCTACGAGCTGGATGATGCGTTCCATAATCATAGTTTTGTCGTCGACAAGGACATCACCGCGGAGCTTTTGGCCGACGACAGTAAGGAGCGTCTTGAAATCTGGTGGTCGGCGTGTCAGCGTGGTCTTGCGGCCGGCGTATGTCACCGCTGGACGCACCTGTGAGTCGGAGATGTTTGAGGTCCTCGCGCAGGCCCGTGTGCATCGGCGTAGTCAAGTATGTGCCATCGCCCGTCTCTGTGGGAAAGGGACGGCGAGAGGCGGTGACGAGCCGTCCAAGGGCACGAGCGCTCCCCAAGAGGCCGGCCTCGGCCTTGCGTGGCTTGTCGCGGACCAGTGGAGGCAGCATGGAGGTTGCCGTCTCGGCCGACGGCGCTCTCTCCTTGGCAGTGGCCACACTGGCAGATTTGGGGCTGTTTGAATTCATGCTCAAGCTTCGAGAGAGACAGAGTGTGTGTGAGAGAGAGAAAAAGAGAGAGTGATAGAGAGAAAGAGAGAGAAAGAGAGAGAGGTGATCACAGGTGCTCGTGCCAAGTACTCGACGAAGAGGAGCTGGGAAGCGCAACTTTATGCCGTCCCCCCGAGACCACTGGCAGAGACTCTGTGCTAGATACATATGCTCCCGTTCACACTCACCCCACCCAACACGTAGCCCCTTGCCTTCGGACCCTTGCTTTCTGACCAACACCACACACCGCCGTCTTCGGAGGATCCTCTCCTCAACTGCAGTGTCGTTATTTCGAGGCGGACATTGAGGGACCGGTGCAGCTTGTGACGGCAACAGGTGCTCTCCCATTGGACGGTCTCAGCATGATCAATATATGCTGTGCAGATCCCAATACGGAAGAGGCTTGAACTGTCTCGGCTGACCCCCGACCGGTCAAGCACTAAGCCTGTCTGGGCGTACCAGCCCAACAGGGCTTGCAGCCACGACGAGGCCGATGGCGAATCAACTTTGACAGCGTGTTGGCAGTGCAATTTCGGATCCTATTTGGGATTCGCATTTATTGCCTGGTCTCGGACAGCCCAATGATGCTCAATGAGGTGCCGCCGTCCGGCGGGACGGAAGAATCCAACGCTCTCCCGCGCGGGGTCCACAAAAGCCTAATGGAGCCTCCTCACTGAGCAGGACCAGCAGCCCACGGCCTCTTTTCCTTGCCACCACGTCAAGATGGAGTGTGAATCGCGCACCCGCCCGCGAAAGCTGGTCCTCTGCTTTGATGGCACGGGCAACAAGTTTCACGGCGATGATTCCGATAGCAACATTCTCAAAATCTTTCGTCTGCTGGACCGCACCGCCGACGACCAGTGTAAGTCGCCTCGCCGGTTGCTCTGATCAGGCGTCTGCTAACAGTACTCAGACCACTACTACCAACGTGCGTACAGTTTTTCCTTGTCCTTTGCTATTCTAACACCACGCCACAGCTGGCATCGGCACGTACGTCGTATCCAAGAGCCTCTCGCATACATCGACCACGGCCCGTATCAAGTCATGGTACCTCAAGGCCAAGGACACAGCCTTTGGCGTATCCTTTGACCAGCATGTTGTCGGGGGCTACCGCTTTCTGATGCGCTTCTACAACCCTGGTGACGAGATCTACCTCTTTGGCTTCAGCCGCGGCGCCTACATTGCCCGCTTCCTCGCCGAGATGCTCGACTATGTCGGCCTGCTCACCCACGGTAACGAGGAAATGGTCCATTTTGCCTGGAAGGCTTTCAGCCGGTGGCAGTGTCGCCGCAACGATGACGACGGCGGGAAGCGGCACAAGATGTACCAGTTTCTCAAGGGCTTCCGCGACACCTTTTCGCGCCCCATCGACCGCATCCGTTTTCTCGGCCTCTTTGACACCGTCAACAGTGTGCCGCGCTTCGAGACGGCCTGGATGCAGCGCGACCGCTTTCCCTACACTGTGCGCACGTCAGCCCGCGTCGTCCGCCACGCCGTCAGCATCGACGAGCGCCGCGCCAAGTTCCGCCAGGACCTCATTTATCAGTCGTCGCCCTCGCCCGGCCACCGCCCCGGCAAAAGCGGACTCTTCAACTCTCGGTTTTTGCACGACGTTCATGATCTGTGTCGTTTTCATGGCCCGTCCGCTGAGAAGGCCCACGTTGAACCTCCGGCCTTGACACAAGACCCGGCGCCTTTTCGCCCAGGCCACACCTCCAACGACCAGGACCTCCTCGAAGTCTTCTTCTCTGGCGATCACTCCGATGTTGGCGGAGGGTACGTGCACCTCGCCCCCACCTACCATTAGGCACGACCTAGCCCTAACACCGCAGATGGGATGTGCCCCATGACTCCAAGTGTGCCAGCCACGTGCCGTTGGCCTGGATGGTCCGCGAGGCCATGCGTGCCGGGCTGACCTTTGACGCTGGCAAGGTCGCTGCTATGCAATGCGCCGACGTATCAGAAGATGCCCACACCACCGAGGCCTCCTCGGCTCCCTCCACCTCCTCGGCCTTTCGAGAACTGATGCACAAGGCCCATGTTGCACCCATTCACGACAGCCTGCAATACAGCGGCGGCCTCAACTTCGTGTCCGTGACCACTTGGAAGCTCATGGAATACCTACCCTTCCGCCGCATGGATCTGCAGCCTGACGGTTCCTGGAAGCCAATCCGCTGGCCGCTGCCGGCTGGCGAGGTGCGTGACATCCCAGACAATGTCTACGTGCATGGCAGCGTCCTGCGGCGCATGACCAACGACGCCCGCTATCGCCCTGGAAATCTGATTGTTGGTGGCGGTGGGAGGGGCCGTCGCATCGCACCGGGCTCCTACGGTATGGGCGAGTGGGAGTGTGTAGCCGAGGAGGGCTGTGCAATCAGCGAGATATGGCGGAAACGATAGACCGAGGAATAGATACTGTGTTCAACGTTTGCTCAATTCGGAAGGAAGGTGCCTATCTAACAGACCTTGGAGCGCAAAGAACAATGCAAAATAGGACAGTCTGACCGTATGTGGCTAAGTAAGACTCTCTACGTAGGGGTGGCCGTAGGCCTCTACCATAGGAAGCCATCGATGATGAAGAGCCTAAAAGCGATGCGAAGAGGACGGATCTAAACCTCCCCGTGAGCCTTGTTTTTACAGATAATACTTGAGAATTGCACAATGGCAAGTCGTAGGCACGCAATGCTTTAAGTCGGTCTTTGATATTAAATTGAGAAGGAGGTATCTAACTCAAAATATCCCTTCCCAGCATTTCCACAAAACGTCCCAATTTCGCGCATCTTCCAACTTGAAAAACTCTTTAGCATTATCCAAACTGCAAACATAACCACACACACGTAATCAGGTTTACGGTGGAGGGTGGTGGAAATTTTACGGGCGTCACAGAGGCCCTCGCCAAGGTGGCCCGAATGGATGAGGCACTGAAGATAGTCCTGGCCGCGGCTCTGGTTGCGCTGGTGGCAGCGCGGGAAGTGAAGGAGGCGAAGACGGAGTTCTTTGCCGAGGCCATCTAGAAAGGATCTTAAAATGGTGGGCTCGGTTACGGGATCGGCAAAGAATCGCCGAGCCCCTACCGAAATAACAGCTGGCGGTGTCGTCGATGATCGCGATTTCGGTCTTGCCGACGGCCCTGCAGCCTGGGCTACAGGCTCCCCGGAAATTTCCCCAGCAGCTTTACGAAGATACCCATATTGGCCAGACTAATCCCTGCAGGCTGTACTTTCACGCTCCTCCGACATGGGATTACTAGGAGCTATGTTATAGCTGCAGCAGCAGCTGCTGGCAAAGATGACAATGGAGAATATGGACACCACAAGCAGCAGGGCTGTCTCATCTGCGATCTATCACTTCCAAAAGACACGACCCTCCATCAGGCGACGGGCAGTGCGGAAAACGGTGACGTATTCTAGGTCACCATCAGTGGTGTAGGAAGCGTCGACGGTGAGGCGGCCGGATGGGTGATGAATATCGAGGCGACCGGAGGGGGCCAAAGTGCTGCCAGAGACGCAGTCGGCGACAGTTGTGCCCGGAAGTCGAGCGGCGGCAGCAGTGGCGATGGCGACGGTGACGGGGACCGCGTTGTGTGGTTGGCCGACGGAGACGGCACGTAGAACGACGGCGGGGGCCGCCGTTGTGTGGGTGGAGGCGCAGGTGGAGGTGGAGGAAGAGGACAAGTGAGATGAAGGGGGCGAGACGATGGCGATCTTGGGCACGCTGGCGGGAACGGCATCGGGTGTGGCGGCGAGGCCCATGAGAACGCCGGCGTGGCGGCGGAGGCGGTCGAGGGTAGCAAGTAGGCTGGGGTGAGCGTCGATCTGCGAGGGGGTTAAGGTACCGTCAACGGCGAGGGCGGCAGCGGAGACGAAGCAGCAGGGATTTCCAGCGTCGAGAAGGGTGGCGGGAATATCGTCTAGGAGGTCGACGAGGCGGCCGGTCGGTAGCAGGAGTCCGGTGCGGGATCCGGCCGGACGAACAAAGTCGAGCCGAACAGGGGCGGCAGTGCCGGCGACACCATCCATGGTGAATTCGCCCGAGGCAGCCGCTTCGCCGTCGACGACGGCAAAGCGGGCGTGGATCAGCTTGGAGGTGTTGGTATTGTGGATGCGCACGAGAGCGTCGGCCAAAGAGTCCGGGCTTGTCGGGGGCGCTGGAACGATGCCCGCATCGACAGCAAAAGGACCCACCGCAGCCGACATGTTGCCACAGTTGCTGGAAAAATCGACGGTGCGGTCGCGAATTCCGAGGGCGACAAAAGTGTAGTCGACGTCGGCGTCTGGTCGGGTCGGCGAACCGACGACGCAGACCTTGGACAGGCTCGAGATCCCGCCGCCGAGGCCGTCGAGCTGGCGGCCATATGGGTCTGGGCTGCCGATACAGCCTAGCAGGATGGGACCCCACTGGGCGCGGTCGGCAGGCAGATCCTCGCGGCGAAACATGATCGCTCTCGAGGTGCCGCCGCGGTAGTAGGCCGCCGGGAGGCTGTTCTGGGCCTTATGCAGGCATGCGTACATGGAAAAGCGGCGAGCTTCAGAGGCGGCTATCCCACCGAGCCCACGTTGAAGCACCGGCCAGCTGGCGTGGACGAAAAAAGCGTTCATGTTGTTGGGTTGTTGGTTGAATCAATTTCCCCGTATTACCCCAGAGACGAGGCCAAAAAGCGCTCACGTGATACATATTTGCCGAGAAAGCTCCCGCCCCACAGAGGTTGCAGCAGCATGGAGCGATGAAATTGCGTCAATCCCTTGTTCCAAAAACACACCACGTCGACGGCATAATGGCTCCTGCCTGAGGGCCTCCTACGAGTATGCATGCGCACATCGGCTCGACCCACCGTATCTAGGCGGATCTACTGGCCTGCCGGATGAAAAGGTCTCCTGTCGGGGGTAAGATACGTCTTGCGAGGAACGCTGCTGGTGCCGGACTACGGGGCGCTGGGCTTGGGCTGAGGTGCTGAAGTTGCTAAAGACGGTGTAGTACGAGGAATGCTTGTTGGCGTTACTGCAGGGTGCATTTCAACGTGGTATTATCGTAGTCATACTTTGGCTACTCGTAGACCGAATCAGAGCGACTGATCGATGGCGCGCAGCCACTCGGCTGACCCCACAAAACCACAAATCACTTCGCATATCGGGACCAACGATGTACTCCGTACTCATATCTACGAGTACGAGTACGACGTATTACGAGTCGTACTGTTTTCATCAAAGGAGCGCAGCCGGAGTCGGAATGTCAGGTGGCCATCCCTTGAGAAAGCCACGCTAATTGGTGAGAATATTCAAGGACCATATTTCCCTCGGCCCGGACAGTAATTTAGCGGCGGGGCCTTCCCGCCAGCATTTCCTCAGACGGAGCTTTTGACGATTCAAAGCACAATAATCAAAAACACTCACCTTCAAGCAGTATGGCCCCGGAAGCACAGATTCACCTACGTCGACCTGTGCCAAAATTTGCTCGGTCCAAGATGAATGAGAATGACCAGCGGAGCTAGAAAGTCGGGTCCTGTCAGGGCACGATACAACTCGTACCCGCCGCTGTCGGGCATGGTGATTTCCCCATTTTTAACCGCCAGTACTTTTATCAGATGTGCCGTGACATGGTCCCGCCAAGAAAAGGTAGAAGGCGGCCATCCACCTATGTACTCCGTAAGCACTTGCTTTGTTCTAGAAGCTCCCATGGTCAGATGTCAATTGGGTTGTTACGAGTAGGCACCTGCCTGCTCGAATACGAGCCGGACGATCACTCCTCGTTTCTGCACAGCCAAGAGCAGGAGTCTATGGGCCGACCCGAGATGATCGCCATTATGTTCCTCCAGCGTCGCCAAGCTCTGGCTGTCTCGCCGTTGCCTGCAGCGACTGCTGCAACAATACCAACATTGCTTCCGAAATACCTTGTAGATTTGCTATCGACCCAGTGTGTCGGTATCGTTGCAAGCTTCTCAGTGCACTTCAAACAGGCAAGGACCGCACTGAACCGGTCTCGTTCAGGCTTCGGGTGTCACTTGCCATCTGTTGCGATTCCTGCACCCACGAGTCCGCGTGGGTATTGCCTCCATACGATATTTTTGGTGATCGCGTTACTGACCGAGGCAATCCAAAGGGTCGGATTCGGGGTATCGTGCGCAGCGCATCATCGTGGCAATTGAGAGGCCATATTACGACGTAGTCGTTTTCGTATGCTGGTGGGATGGAAAAGAAAAAGGAAGCTCCGAAGAAGGAAAACTAACAGACCAGGGGCGATGCCTGTTCCAGCTCGTCGCCATCCCCGTCGCCAACCCCGTCGCCATCCCCATCGCCATCCCCGTCGGCGATCCCGGATTGGCAAAGGCCTGTCGCCACTGCGTAGTTGCTGAACCTGGCGCCGTGCGGACATCAAAAATTGACATCAAGATGGACGTGGACCCCATGGAAAACATGTGAGCTCTACTAGCCTTTCGTATCTTACCTAAACCCATGACTATGAGTTTGCCGTATTACCTCGCAGTGTTACAAGCCTCTTTTAGCAAATTCCATTTGGGTACGGTTTCATGCCCCCAACCCGGACACCACAGGGCCCATTTCTTCTGCGGGTGAACCCAGGGCTGTCCAGGCTCGGCTCAGCTTGCTCAATCCACTATCACCTTTTACCCAGCTAATACAGCTATTAGGGACTACACGTGATGTGTGTTAGTCCATAACAAGAAGGAGCGAACGGCAGGATTGGCTGTTTTCCCACCGAGTGTAACATTCCGTTGATCACATCGTACGTAATTCGGCGTTCCCGAGCGACGCTTTATCTCTGCCCAATACTATCCGCCCCTTGTTAGTGTATCTCGTTAGTGTACGAGTACTTCCGGAGTAAACGATGGTGTTAAGGTGGCAACACAGCAATTAGCGCGGTCTAGCGGCCTTCCCTGCATGACGCTAAAGGTCTTATCTTCGTTCAAGCTTCCACATCGGTCATTTTAGGCCCAATGCAGCTTAGCGACGGGGATCGAGGCAATAAGCCGTCTTGAATACTTTATGAATGTGATCCAGCCGCTTCCCTTACTGTAAACGCGTCTGACTTGTGTCTATCTCATCCTTCTCCTTATCTTCTCTGATTCCATCGTCTCTACTTTCTTTATTGTTTGCTTCCTTTCTTTTAACCTCCAGACCACACACAACGATACGCGACGCGACGCGACGACGAAACTTGCTTCACCTGCCACGATGAGCGGCAAAGAAAGTCTCGCCGAGAAGGGCGAGAAGCCTGGCTCGTTCGGACCTCCCGCAGTCGAAGCTGGCACCGTCGATTCCCACAATGAAGAGCCGGGCAAGCTGCACCGCAACCTGAAGGGGCGGCACATGCAAATGATCGCCATGTACGTATAGACGTATGAAAGGGTGAATTGTACACGCTGACTCAATCCCAGTGGCGGTGCGATCGGCGCAGGTCTTTTCGTTTCCACAGCAAGTGCCTTCTCAACGGGAGGACCGGGCTCCGTTCTCGTCGGTTTCATAATTATTGGTACGACTGACCGTTCCAAATTTGTGACAAAATAGTTCTAACGCGTCTTACTACAGGTGGCATGATGTACGATTCACCAATTCGCAGCCAATTGGTACTATATTCTAACAATGCACAGATGGCTGATGATGCAAGCATTGGCCGAGCTATCGGTGCTCTATCCCGTCAATGGTGCCTTCACGATGTACATTGTCCGGTTCATTGACCCTTCATGGGGTTTTGCTTGCGGATGGCAATACGGCATTAGTTGGCTCACGGTCCTCCCGTTCGAGATCTCGGCAGCCTGCAATGTAAGGATGATCGTGGCCATTGTATTCCATATTACTCGCGGCTGATACGTCACAGATCATTCATTACTGGAAGGGTTCGGAGAACATCAACGACTGCGCTTGGATCATCCCATTGCTCTTTGCCCTTACAGTCATCCAATTTTTCGGCGTTAAAGGCTACGGCGAGGTTGAATTCGTTCTCAGCACAATGAAGGTCATTGCCTGCAGTGGTTTCATTCTCCTGGGTATAATTATCGACTGTGGTGGGGTACCAACCGACAACAGAGGCTACATTGGTGCTAAATACTGGTACGTCTCCATATCTGCATGGTATTTCCTAGGCGCACACTAACGGAATGAAATTTCTTAGGCATAACCCTGGTGCTTTCATCAATGGCTTCCAGGGATTCTGTACTGTCTTTGTCACAGCCTCGTTTTCCTTCAGCGGAACCGAACTTACTGGACTTGCTGCTGCCGAGGCCGAAAACCCCAAGAAAGAAATCCCCAAGGCCACGAAGCAGGTTGTCTGGCGTATTTGCATCTTCTACATCGTCAACCTCTTTCTCATCGGTCTCATTGTTCCCGCGAACTCGGCTCTTTTGAGTGCTGCGGGAGCCGAAAGCCGTCACTCTCCCTTTGTGATTGCTATTCAACTGGCAGGCATCAAGGGCCTTCCCTCGGTATTCAACGCCGTCATTTTGATTTCGGTGCTGAGCGTGGCAAACTCGTGCACGTTCGGATCTACTCGAACCTTCCAAGCGCTGGCACAGCACGGTAAGCCCCGTCAACGTTCAACCTACTTACACACATCTAACCACATGACACAGGCATGGGCCCCAAAACTTTCGCCTATGTTGATAAGAAGGGCCGTCCCCTTGTCGTCACCGTTCTCCAACTTCTCTTCGGATGTTTGGCGTTCATCAACCTGGACACGTCCGGAGGTGGCGATATTTTCACTTGGCTTCTATCCCTGTCGGGTCTCTCGTCGTTTTTCATTTTTGGCAGCATTGCGGTTGCCCACATCCGTTTCCGTTCCGCATGGTAAAGTTCTCTGTTCGCTGGTAATGCCGCTTCTTCATCTAACTCTATCCTTAGGAAACTTCGCGGCCACAGTGTCGATGAACTGCCCTTCCAGGCCGCCGCCGGTGTCTGGGGCTCCTACGCTTGTGCCGTATTGAACTTCATCTGCCTGGCTGCTCAATTCTACGTCGCTCTTTACCCTGTCGGCGGGCCGAACCTCAGCGCCATCACCTTCTTCCAGGATTACCTTGCCGGCCCCTTTATCCTTGCCTTGTACGTTATTTGGAAGGTATACTCTTGGATCAAGGTTCCGGAGCACCGGCCGTTGTACGTGAGGATTAAGGACATCGATGTCTACGAGGGAATGCGCGAGGAGAATTTGGATCTCATCAACATGCCAGAAGAAGAGCGGAGGCAAAGGATCATGGACATGCAGGCCGAGGAGAAGGTCACCGGCGCCATGGGTTGGGCAAAGAGCATTGTGCATTCGGTATTCTGATCGGTGCTTTGATCTTCATAACCCTAAGACTTTGGTTTGAGCGTGGGTCGAGAGTAGCGCAGAACACCTTAGGCTTGCAGAGCTTTCACTTGTTGCCTTCCATGCAGGTTGTAGGAGAGTATGGAGGGAGTATTATTCTTCGTTCTACATATAGTGTCTTTTTTATAAGCTACTCTTGGATGCATCAATCTAGTAATTTGGTTCCATTTGAATCGCAGTATTATTAGCTTGTGCTTACAATCACGGCGAACTAATCTCAAAGCCTGCCAATCTCTAGATGAATAGGGTCTTACTATGCATTTCTTTATTATTCTGTTGTTGCACATTTCCTTTATCTAACATATTTTGCTTCATTTAATAGGCGACATGCTACCAACATCACACACAAATCACTTGGAAAAGAATGTCCGCTCCGAACATGAGTCTTTCTTCCTTGTGCCTCTGCAGACATACCGCATGCGTCGCTGCCACAATGCTTGTCGAAGGCGTCTATGTCGCTTCGCCTGATCAAAGACATCTCTCCTTCCGGGGAACAACAATTGCGCGCTCGCAGCGCTGCTGTGCGATCAATGCGGTCCCACAGCGGCAGCCTTGCGGTTGCATGGCGTCGACAGCCTTCGCAACACTGCGATACTGGTTCTAATGGGGGTGCTCTGTAAGAGCTGTGTGACTTGCGGAACTCTTGCAATGGTTTGGCTTCACGCATTCAGTGGGAAGGCATCTTTGTCTGGTGCAAAATCTTCCACTCGGACAGCGGCATGGCTACGCCCGGCCACGGTCGCGGATCTATGCAACTCATCAGCTATTCTATCGTGAAGACATCATCATTATCGTACACATCAGGGCGTAGTAGCCCTTGGCGTCTTCGGCCTTACGTGATGAGCCAAACGAGGCCACGTTCTTGAACGCACGGCGAGGCCGTTGCAGTGGGTGTTAGTTTGGCATCTGCTATCAAATATCTTGTGGGCCGGGTATCAACGTTACCGTGCTTCAGCTGCCGTTGATTCGCTTACGGAATCGGAAGGGCACATCTGCAGATAGGCATCAGGCTAGAAGGGTGAGAAAGAATTGCCCTAGACAGACAGAGCCTGATCGGATGTTCTCCGCATGGCTAGCGGGATTATCATCTTGATATGACAAAAAAGAGGCTGTGTGCGAATATCTGTTCCGTGGTCAATTGCACGGGACTGATTCTCCGCTGTAGGTAATTCAAACAGTGAAGACTTTGAGGCCGACTTTACACAGACGACTTTCCGGAGCCCACTAGCACGCTAAAGACTTTTGTTATCTCTGAAGGCGCCTACTCTCTCTCGCCATTGAAACTGTAGGGAAGGCCGTTGAGTTGTTAATAGTGATAGCGTTAATATTGATGTTGTTGATGACTCTATAGATAGAGAGAGGTTATGCAAGTCCTAGCTACCTCAGCTGCCACATTTCGGGCGATCAGTTTTTGTTTTACAATTTCCAAGGCGGCACCTACCAGCACAGCGTCGGCTTTCCCGATCCCACGATCCTACCTTGAACGGTGTCACCTATCTTGGCACCGTTGGCATGCGGCTTCGGCCTATTTTCCAGCGACCACGATCGCTAGCGATGCTAGAGTAAAACGCATCTAGAAGCTGTATTGGCCGAAATCGTACGGCAAAGGACCTATCTATGCACGCATACACGCATATGGCAACCATAACCACAATCTGAAATGCAAAACCCGTCTAGATGCAAGAAAGGAAAATCTAAATACAACATGAAAAATCCCATCTATAGTGTGAACGCTATTATATCACCGATGTGCTTCGTCAAAACTGCTGTTTGCGTGCATCTCGATGTCGTCGTCTTCTTGGGATCCAACGTGGTTGTCAGGGTCTCGTGTCATCTGCGAAGCCTTTCCCGACAGAGTCATCGCATCCCCTGACAGCGTCACTTCTTCAGAGTCTTTTGG
The DNA here is from genome assembly GCA_004028395.1 of Leptographium galeiforme. NCBI lineage: Eukaryota > Fungi > Ascomycota > Sordariomycetes > Ophiostomatales > Ophiostomataceae > Leptographium > Leptographium galeiforme. Next base: position 113,057 of record RQWE01000040.1, read on the forward strand.
GGTTCGGGGAGGGGGCGGCAGGGCCATGGCATCGGCAACGCGCTTCCGTGTCGAGACGAAGGCACCCACATGGCCCACGACCCACCACGACAACAGGACGGGCAACGCAATGTAGTCCCTCCTGTGGCAGCCATTCGTCCACACCTGAACCAGGAGCAGGTACACTTCATGGCCGGGAAAGAAGTAACCGAAGCGGAAGAAGCCGGGTTGCAGCTCAAAGGGGAAGATGGTGCTAGAAACGTTCATGAGCACCCATGACACTATGAAGAAGGCCATGAGCTGCATGGGGATGAAGCTGCCAATCAGCGATTCGACGATGAGGTAGTTGATCTCCATGTAGAGCCAGAGGACCATCCAAGTTCTGCCGAACATCAGGCTGGTTGCATCCCAATCCTCACGGAAGGCCCAGACAACGCCAGTGAAGACAAGGGACAGTAGCAAAGCATGGATCTTGGCGCAGCCCAGCCGCAGCATCCAGATGCGTGACGGAGCCATGTTTGTGAAGAGACCCATTTCCCCGCCGATACCGTTGGACGCCATCAGGAAGAAGAACTGGGTGAGGATAGGCAGGACCATGAACACCGTATTCAAGTACATGCGGGTACCCTGATTCATCGGCGAAATGTTTGTTGAGGTAGCCTCGATCGGGTCCAGGTACGCCGACACGGCTGCTGTGTCCGACAGATTCATTCCGGCCAAGCCGACATTGCTGCTGTTGGCGTTCCACAACTTGTAGAAGAAGTCGCGGCTGGCGCCAGTGACCTCTGCCAGACTGGACTTCACATAGGAGTCGCTGGTTGCGGCGTAGCGTGACTCGCTATAAACGTAGGTCATGGTGTCCGAAGAATTATATGCGGCGGAGGATTTGCCGGTGATGGCATCGCGGAAGCGGCTGGTTGCTCCGCTATGGGTATAGATCGCGCCCCAATAGTCCTGGTGGCAGACAGCGGACTCCACGGCGGCAGCATCGGGGTATTTTGTCGGGGAGGCAAACACCAGGGTCGGAAATTGCCTGTCCATAAACGCCTCGCTGTACGCGGACTGGAGCGAGGAACCGAAAGTCTCCCCGTCTAGGTCGACGACGAGCACTTTTAGGTTGTGTACGCGATACCGCATGTGGAACGAAGAGCCGAAAAACCACGACATAACGCAGAGAAACACAACGCCAATCGAGATCGACGCCATCATAATCGCAGTTAGCAGCGGTTTCCGGGTTGTTGGCCACCATTGGGCCGATGCCGGCGTCATTCGTGCCATCGGAGAACTGTTATCGATGTTTGTCTATGGTGCAAAAGGGAAAACCACAAATATAATGGGAATCGGGAGAGCCGAAACAATAAGGAACAAAGCGCAGGCGTGCGTGGTCAAGAATCTAATAAACAAAAGGGGGAAAAAATCAAATGCGCAATTTGAGCGAGAGGAACATAGTTGGTAAGATATTGGCGAAAAAAAGGAAGACGAGCTATCCGAAGCAGAAGATGACAACGGCGGGACTGGTTTGTTATGTACGATTTAGCCACTGCCTCTGAGCTGGGACTCAATCCCTGGCTAAGCCACCTTGTACGGGCGAGTAATAATAGGGACTGTCGGACCCTCCCACGACACGTTTTGCCGCTTACGTTACGGGGCAAACATGTCAAACTACTAGCTTACAGACGCCCAGGGTGCCCGTGGCGGCTGATGGATGCACACCCCGTTTGGATATTTGCGCACCCGCTGCACACCCCGTATTATTAATCTAGGCCCCACGTGACCGCCTGCGCACCCCAACCAAACTGAAAGCACTGCTAATTACCATACAAAACCTGTTACTGCGCGATGACCTCCGCCGCTATGACAGCCGCATCGGCAGCACGTGACTATGCTACACCCTAGGGCATGAATTAATTCAATTGCGCTGCCTCTGCCTGCGATTAATCCAATCCATCGCACAATGGCCTCTCTACCTAATAGCCTGCCTCCCTCTCCACTGGCTAGCCTGCCCCTCTCTCCGCAGGCCGGCCTGCCCTCCTCTCCGCTGGCTGGCCTGCCCCTCTCTCCGCCGGCCGGCCTGCCCCTCTCTCCGCCGGCCGGCCTGCCAGACGACTTCTTTGCCGACCTGCTAGACGACCTGCCTGCTAAAGGTATTTACGAATCAAGGGATGCCTTATTTCGGTCAATCAACGCTTTTGCTGCACTACGCGGTTACGCCTTTACAACAGGCAGGTCAAAAACAAGCCGGCAGGGCAAGCGTATTGTTTTTTACGCCTGCGATAAATACGGACCTATACCAGACGTGTCATGGCCTAGGCAACGGTCTACGGCCTCTCGACGCACCGGCTGCCCCTATTCAATACTAGCCAAGGAGACTGCTAATGGGACCTAGGCCTTAAACCACCGCCCTAATCCTATGTATGCTATACACAACCACACACTTACTAGCCACCCTGTAGCGCACCCAATTTACCGCGCCTTGACTGCTACTCAGAAGGCGGAGATTTCTAAATATGTAAAGTCAAATTTGGCGCCAAAAACTATTCAAAGGCTCCTTTAAAACAAGCATACAAATTTGCTGGCAACCAGGAGGGATATCTACAACGAAATCGCTAAAGCAAGGCGCTAAAGCTACCAAGGGCAAAGTCCTATTAATGCCTTTATTGCCAGCCTTAAAAAGGAGGGCTTTTAGAGCCGTATTTAAGTGGACTTAACCGACCGCGTTACGGCAGTGTTTTTCGCCTCTCCTAATTCATTAAATTACCTTCCGTTATATTCAAAGACGCTTTTAATAAACTACACTTACAAGACGAACAAATACGGCATGCCGCTGCTTGATATGATTGGAGTTAACGCAAGCTAGCGGTCGTTTTGTATTGCCTTTGCGTTTTTATCTGGCGAGTCTAAAGTTGACTACCTTTAGGCGTTAGGCTGTTTAAAGGAGGCATATACAGCATGTAACGCAAGGCTGCCATTAGTTGTTTTAACTGATTACTGCTTGGCTTGTATAAATGCGGTTAAACTTACCTTTTCATCGTTAACTCACCTCCTTTGCCTTTAGCACGCTAATAAGGCTGTCCTCCGCCACTGCCAGCCCGCCTTTAAAGAAGATCACGATGGTTAGCTTGAATTCTACAACAATTAGCATTAAATTATGCGGTCACCAGACGAAGATACCTATAAGGAGCGTGTTACAGCCTTTCGCCAAAACTACGCCCTTTAACGGCCTGGTGAAGTGGACTACATCTGCTAAAACTGGCTGGTGTATAAGCAAAAGCTTGTAAAGGCTTGGGTTAACCAATACCCTTACTTTGGCAACGTTGTTACCTCTCGAGTTGAAGGGATTCACTCCTTCTTGAAGAGCTATTTGGAGACATCGCGGCATGACCTTTTCCAATCGTTGCAATCTATTAAGCAGGCGTTGCTTGACCAAACAGCTGACCTTAAGGCCCATTACGGATCACAAGTTGGCAAGCTACCAATCGACGTATGCCAGACCTTTTACAGCCTCCTACGTGGATCTGTATCGTTCAAGGCTATGCGGCTTGCTAATAATCAAAAAAAGCTGATTAGTCGGCTGGAGGCTACAAGGACGGCCCTTCGGCCATGCACTGGATCGTTTACAGCATCCTTTGGCCTGCCTTGCGCACACCTAATTCAGTGGCGGCTTCAAAACAACCAATTGCTTCACCTTTCAGACTTTCACGCCCACTGGCACCTCTACAACAATTCAACGCCTGTACGTACGCTACTAGAACCAAGGCGGCGGATCGATACGGTACGGGCCGCCGCCGCTGCCGCTGCCGCCTCTACCGCCTCCCGTATACCGCAGTCAAGCACCAGGCGGGAGCCTAGTGCCTTTGAGGCAGTTGAGGCGGCGGCAGCCTTGCGGAGGAGGGCGCCGTCGCGGTGCAGCCGGTGCCGTGGCTTTGGCCATATAAGGTCTTCACGCAGGTGCCCAGGGGCAGCGCAAGAGCTTCAGGCAGCGGTAGCAGCGGAGGCAGCAGCGGCAGCAGCGGCGCAGGCAGAGGCAGCGGCGCAGGCAGAGGCAGCGGCGCAGGCAGAGGCGGCGGCGCAGGCAGAGGCGGCGGCGCAGGCAGAGGCAGCGGCGCAGGCAGAGGCAGCGGCGCAGGCAGAGGCGG
>RQWE01000400.1:0-16880 GCA_004028395.1 Leptographium galeiforme
GGGGGGGAGGGGGGGAGGAAGCGGGTGTGAGGCGGCAGGGACTTTTGCGGATCTTCCGTAGCCTTGATATATTCCCGTCGTCCTGGTTCTTTTGTTCGAGGCGTTTTCTTGTCTTCTCCAGCCATTTTGTCAAGCAAATCTCAACGGCCAGCCTCCCGACCGCCGTGCATTCCCTCTGGTTTGCGTCCTCTCTTTTGTGATCTTTCTGGTCACTTACATTCTTTTGAATCTCCCACTCTCTCTTTTCTAACAAGACCAAAAATGCCTGCTTTTATCAAGACTGTGACGGCCGCGGCGGCCGTGGCGACGGCGGCGGCTTCGTCCCAGGTGAATGTGTACTACGGCCAGCACGGCAACACGCCCCTGTCCGAGGTGTGTGCCACGGGCGTCGACTATGTCACGCTCGCCTTTGTGGACGTCACGCCCGAGAACGGCGGCGCGGCCGGCTTTGCGGGCGACAACTTTGGCAACCACTGCTACGCTGGCTACTACGAGGGCTCCTCGCTGCTGTATGACTGCCCGCCCATCACCACCGGCCTGGCCGCCTGCCACAGCCTCGGCACCAAGGTGCTGCTCTCGATTGGCGGCGTGTTTGGCGCCAGCTCAAACTACACCCTCTCGTCCGACGCCAACGCCGAGGCCTTTGCCGACTTCCTCTGGGGCTCCTTTGGACCCTACGATGCCAGCTACGAGGGCCCGCGGCCGCTGGACGTCTCCACCGCCTCGGGCGTGGAGCACCACTCGGTCGACGGCTTTGATTTCGACATTGAGGAGCTGTTTGCCGACCAGGGCCCCTGGAACACGCTGGCCTCGGCTCTGCGCACCAAGTTTGCCGCCGCCTCGGGCGAGTTCGTGCTCACGGCCGCGCCCCAGTGCCCCTACGCGGACCCGGCCTTCCAGATGACGGACATTCTGGCCTCGTCGCAGTTTGACGCCCTCTGGATCCAGTTCTACAACAACCCCGTCTGCGACAGCCTCGGCGCCGGCTTCAACTTTGACGCCTGGGTCCACCACCTGGCCGGCACGCCCAACGCCGACACGCCGCTCTTTATTGGTCTGCCCGGCAGCAGCGATGCCGCCGGCTCCGGCTACCTCGAGCCCAGCGCCCTCGCCGCCCTGCTGGCCACGTACAGCAGCCACTCCAACTATGGCGGTGTCATGATCTGGGACGAGTACTTTGCCCAGCTGAACACGTTTGAGACCTCTAGCGGCGCCTCTGACAACTACCTCGGCTACGTGCAGTCTCTGGTGCAGCCGCCCAAGCCCACTGTCTCGAGCTCGTCGGCGGTGGCCTCGAGCACGGCGGCTCCCTCGACGGTGTCGAGCTCCGTGGCTGCCTCGGCCACGGCCTTGAGCTCTGTTTCCTCGACGGCGTCCTCGACTGTGTCTTCGAGCTCTGTTTCCTCGACGGCGTCCTCGACTGTGTCCTCTAGCTCGGCATCCTCGACTGTGGCCTCGAGCTCGACTGTGGCCTCGAGCTCGACTGTTTCCCCGTCTGTGTCCTCTTCTTCTTCGACTGTTTCTCCTAGCTCGGCATCCTCGACCGAGGCCTCGAGCTCGACTGTTTCGTCGAGCTCAGTGGCTGCTTCTAGCTCGTCGGCTGTGTCGAGCTCGGCTGCCTCCAGCTCGTCCGTCTCGAGCTCGTCCGTCTCGAGCTCGGCTGCCTCCAGCTCGTCCGTCTCGAGCTCGGCTATCTCGAGCTCGTCGGCCACCACCAGCTCTGCTGCCTCGTCGGTTGCCTCCAGCTCCTCGGCCGTCTCGTCGGCTGCCTCCACTTCTGCCTACGCTGCCACCAGCTCCGCCGTCTCGAGCTCTGCCTTTGGTAACTCGACGGCCTCGGCTACTTCCTCCAGCGTGACCAGCTCCTCGTCGGTCGCGTCGGCCTCGGCGAGCGATGATGAGGACTGCCCGGTGCCGACGTACACCCCCAAGTCCCGGACCAAGACGGGCACCTCGTCTGTCGCCGCGTCTACGGCCTTTGGAAACTCGACCACGTCGGCTGTTTCTACGTCGGCGGCTTCCTCGGCGGCTTCCTCGGTGGCCTCCTCGGTGGCCTCCTCGGCTGTTTCCACCACGGCTTCCTTCACCAACGCCACCGCCACGACCGCGTCGGCGTCGGCCAGCGAGACCGATGAGGACTGCCCGGTGCCCACCTACACTCCCAAGACCCGGACCAAGACGAGCGCTGCCTCCACCGCCTTTGGCAACTCGACCTCGGCCGCTACCGGCACCGCCTCGACCGGGGCTGTCCCGACTACGGCTGGCGCCAGCACCACCTCGGCGGCTGCGATCACGGGCTCGTCCGCCAGCTCGGCCGAGTACACGACCAGCACGGTCCAGACGACTGTGACGAGCACCATCCTGTCGTGCGCGCCGACGGTGACCAACTGCCCCTACGGCTCGGTGACGACGGTCGTCATTGACCTGTACACGACTGTCTGCCCCGTGACGGCGACGGCCGCCTCGGCCACTCCCACCAGCTCGGCGGCGGCGGCTTCCTACACGACCAGCACCGTCCAGAGCACCGTGGTCAGCACCATTCTGTCGTGCGCGCCGACGGTGACCAACTGCCCCTACGGCTCGGTCACGACGGTCGTGGTGGACCTGTACACGACCGTCTGCCCGGTGACGGCCACTGAGGGCAAGGCGACCACTCCGGCTTCGGCCACGGCCACGGGCTCGAGCGCCACGACGACCCCGGCGGCGGCGACGGCCAGCATCAGCACCATCTACAGCACCCTGTACGAGACCGTTACGTCGTGCGCCGCCGCCGTGACCAACTGCCCGGCCCGCGTGTCGAGCAAGGTCGTTGCTGTCGGCACCACGACCGTCTACGTGGTCCCGTCGTCGACGGCCACTGCGTCTGCCAAGACGGGCGCCGTCACGGTGCCGGCCTCGTCTGCGGCGACTGCGCCGACCGCCGCTGCCACAAGCACGGTCGTCCCGGTTGTGACTGTGACTGTCGTCCCGGTCTCGTCGGCCCCGGCGGCCACTTCGGTCTCGGCCGCCGCTTCGTCGGCCCCTGTCGTCCCGCCGGTCGTCGTGTCCAGCGTCAAGTCGTATGGCTACGGCAACTCGACCGCCGCTGCCGCTACCGGTTCGTTGCCGACGGCCTCGGCCGGCATGACCACGGTGGTGGTGGCCGCGGCTGCGGGCACCGGCAGCCCAACCAAGGCGGCCGCCGGCACCAGCAGCGCGACCAAGGCGGCCAGCACCGGCTTCGGCTTCTCGGCCTCGTCGAGCAGCGCACCCTCGACCACGACGGCTGCATCGGCCGTGACGGCCGGCGCTGCCTCGCTGTCGGGTTCCATGGGCATGACGGCACTGCTGGTGGCGGGCGTGATGATGCTCATGTGAGGAGGAGACGGTCCGATGGTGTGGCCTCGTACGTGCTTTTCGTTTTCTATTCATGTATCATGGCGTGGTTGGTTTGCTGGGTGCCTGTATGTAATGTAAAAGAACAGCAGAGAACTGGTGCGATCTAGCGGCCGACAAAATACGCATATTTTTGGGGGGCTTTTGTATTCGGATGGGCATCTTGGAACGGGAACTGGCATTTTCTTCAAAATACACTCTTGAAATATCACCAAACCGTGCCCATCTGACTATTTGCCTGATTGGCCGAGATTTTATAAAGATGGGGCAACCCAATTGGTGCTAAAACTGGCATCAGTCCACAGAGCCATGAAGTAGTCGAGTAGTACCATACACTACAACTGGGAAGAGCACATTGACTATTACGGTTCGTCCATCTTTTCCCACTTTCTCATCCCCGCATTCTATCTGAGGGGTCGACACGTGATCGCCGTAATCCGCCGTCCCCTATCAGTGGCCGACCACTTGGCCATAGGTGGCTTGTACTCGTACTTGCACATGAGTCACAGCCGTGGAGGGGAGGGGGGTGCGCGTTTTCGTGGGGCTAGGAAACAAGATTCTCAAATCTGTTCGCTCTAGCCCTTTGATCCTCGCATATAAAACAGGCCGCCACCCACTTTCCTCCTCTTTGCCTCCTTCGTGCCATCAAGTTCCCCAAAGAAGTGTTTCGACTCTTCCGTTTTCATACCCTTCCTTTCTCATCCCTCATCCGAGCGGCAGCCCTTACCTCGTCTCCCCCTTGAAAGTCTTCGGCCTCCTTCTCTGAGGCCGACCACATACTCTGCAAGAATGGCCGCTTCCGCTTCCGCCGCCGCCATCTGCCCGCGTCTCTCCGAATCCTTCTGGTTCCGGCCCGCCCAGGCTTCTGTCCCTATCGACGCCGACTAGTTCACGTCAAGGGCCACATCAACGCGACAACGACTCGCTCTACCCGCCGTTTTATACGGGTGGCGATTTCTGGGCCGACACCACCGGCGATCTTTCTTGTCCTTTATCTTTTGCGTCTGCAGCGTCTTCTTCCGTTTCTGCCTACGATTGTTTTGCAACCGATTCGTCCACCTGGGCTCCTCTCGAACCATCTCTCGAGCCGGCTGTGGATCCGCTCAATCAGGTCGACTGGGATGTCTTTCTCGACATGCCCTCGGCCGACCTGTCGAATGTCTCCTCTACGGCTCTAGCCCCGGCTGTTTCGTCCTCTTTTCTTCCGTCTCCGTCTCTTCCATCTCTCTCGTCGGCCGCCTCGGCGCCGTCCACTGCGTCTGCGTCGGTGGTGTCTCCTGGCGAGACCGGGGCTTCTGGCCCGCCACTTTTCTTTTCCTTGCCCGACTTGCCCACCTTAGCCCCAGCCATGACGCCGGACGTGTCTTTCTCTGCCGTCACCCCAACTGTGCTACCGGGTCTGGCCCTTGCCAAGCGGCCTGCTGCAGAACCGGCCTCCCCGCCGGCAAACATGGACACTCTGCTCAAGCGACAGCGCAACAGCATGGCGGCCCGCAAGTACCGACAAAAGAAGCTGGACCGGATCAGCGAGCTCGAGGTCGAGGTTGGCCAACTGAAGGGGGAGCGAGATGCTCTCCGCATCCAGCTGGCCCGCCAGGAGGCCGAGACAGCAGCGCTTCGGGCTCTGCTGGTGGGTGGTGCCGGAGGAGGCAAGCGGAAGAGGCGTTCAAAATGAGCAAGTCTAGCCGGGAGAGGGTTTTCGGCGTCTGGTGTTAGCGACTGGCGTTGCACATATGAATAAGTGAATAAAAAACCATGCATTTGCGGCTGCGTTCAGACGATGTCGGCTCTTAGGTGACATGATTGTGGATTTGCCTTCATGATGTAGAGACAAGTCTCGGGCATGTTCTCAGAATAGGGAACGTTGTGTCTCTTCATGCACGCCGGGGGTGAGGAAAAGAGCAGCACTCACCATCGTAGGTATGAACGAGACGAGTTGTCTGATGTTGTGACGAGATTTACGGTCTTCTCGTGCTTCTACCGTGTGAATTATATATTGCCTGTTACCTTGCATTTCTACTTTGAGGAGACTGTCCGTAAACAGACCTCATGCTGATGGTGAATGATTCATATTCAATCATTATTTATCGTATGGTGCGACTTTTACGATTCAACTCCTTTCTGAACAAGTGCTGTACGAGTATAAGACAGGCAAACATCATCTCGTGCCAGACAGCGAGCGCGCACAACAAGACACAACGCCATGTCCCACCCTAGAAACCGAGACGCAGTATTATTCATCATCAACTGAACATGCAGCCCAGTTCCACCAGGTGCGTGCTAGTTGCGGTGATGCGAAATGAATCATCCGCTAGATCCACCCCCCTCTAGGCTGGGCTTAGCGCGCTTCTGGCAACCGGTCGAAGTAGAGATACATCCTCGACAGAGTGACCCAATTCCACGGCTATGTAATGTCTAGTCTTAGGGCTCATCCATGGGGCATCTGAAGATCGCAAAGTGAGGTCGTAACGCTGCGTGAGGATGAGAGTGGGCAGCTTGTGATTCAAAATGGACACTTCTCTGTTAGACCTGACAGACTGGAAAATATGTTTGTTATCTACCCTGTATGCGGCGTATTATGAGGGAGCGGGTGGCATGGGCAACACGAGCGTGATAATGCCGCTGCCGGGTGATGGCCGTGTCGTTAAAGCGCCTGTGCCGTAATGCCCCGAGCGCCTCATAACATGCAGCGTGAGCACTTGCGAAATTGACGTGTACCGGCATCTGCCGCAGGGCCACCGGCGCCTCGTCCGGATGCTAGACTACTGCGACGACCGAGTTGACAGCAAGGGCAACGGCAGCGGCAACAGCAGAACGGACAGAAATTGCTCGCGCACCTCCCGAGATCTCGGTCACGCTGAAGTACATGCCGAACCACTCGCTGCACCGCTACCTGCAGGGCGGCGCCAACTTCCCTGCTCCCACCGATACGGAGCGCGCGCGTGCGGCAAATGGTGATCTTACTGTTCTGTTAATGGGGATGCATGACAATTTCTGTCAAAACGGGAGACAGCGGGCATGCCTGAAGGATTTCGGGCGACTACTACGATCCGTTGGAAAAAGAGTACTCCAACACCTAGAGCCTTTAAGATGCACGTGCTATTCCTGGTCAAGGGCCTACCCTCTCCTTACCTCCTTCGCAGTTTCTTCCCCAAGAGGGTTCTGCTCGTTATTGACCCTGATCGCCAGCGACTGGCGTTACAGTTGATTGTCGATAGCTGTTATTCATAGACACTTTGCAGTAAATAGGGAAGAAACAAATCAATCCCTGATCAAGGTTTGGGCTGTCTGTTTCTGTGGAATGATTATAGGAGACGGACCGCTGTGTGCCGTGTACCCGTGGCAGGAAGACGCCACGTTTTGGTCTTTGTGTACGAAAAACGTGTGGTAATATCCTTGACCCTGCATATGAAGTCGGATGAGTTCTGGGCCCGGATTCTAGCCGATGCACCGCACCAGATGTGGGAAAAGCGAGTGCCTTGGCGGCTGTAACGCTGGACGGCCTGCTAAGACCACGGTCGCCATCGGATGGCCACAAAGATCCAAAGGAAAAAAATATCCGCGCAGACGTAACCTCGGCATGGCCTCCCCGAATTTCGTTTTCTCGCAACGATGTACTCGTAAACGTGTCCATGCCTAGCCATTGGTCATCAATAATGCATGCGTCCCATTTGCACCGGCACTGCCCACATCAGACACTGGCTCTACCGGGGCAACCAGCCTCGACCGCATTGGAAAAGTCGCAGGCGGTGTGGCCGTCAACGTTGCATCAATGCGAAGTTGTCGTCAGCTCATCCGGTATTGTTGTGGCCACGCGCCTGTCGACCCCCTTTTCTCCAGTCGATTTTGTTTCGAGTTGCAGTGGTGTTACGCGGCCCTGCCAATGCCAAGATCAGTTACGCAATGCATCATCTCCAATCTACATTTGAGCACTTGCAAATGCCCTTTTATGGGTCTCTGGCCGGCTCTGGCCGGCGCTACGGACAAACATGACATTGAAAAGATTCCCATTCCCCGAATCCACCGATTGATCCGTTACGCTCGGAGAGAGAGATTTTACAAATGTGAGCTAATCTCTCCTGCAGTCTTTTGCATAATGGCACCCTGTTTGGAACGCCGTTCGAAAGTCGTGTCCCAGAGCGTATTACGAGTACTCGATCCTACTGTAATACCCCGGGCCCTAGGAGAATATCTGTGGGCACTGCCGCTTTTTCTCCTTTTTTCCGCCCTTGCCTACTTGACGATAAGCGTCTTACGCGGTCCTTTGCAGATCCCGCCCCGCTTCCATCCGGCAGCTATCATCTTTTTGACTTTTAGACGAGGCACGGTAGGCTGTTATTGGCTTGGGCCACTCGGCAATTTTGCTGCTTTTATCTCGGGTGGCCCAATTGGAGGCCTGCGAATAGAAAGCAACCAGAAGAAAAACACTAGGGAAAGCATGAAACAGAGTACGTTACCTTGCTAGCTATTCTCGCAATTCGGTCAAGGTTCCGTGGCCCTCTATCTGCGGTCGGTGCGCAGTGCTACTCAATTATTTGTACTCGTATGCAGCATGCAGCATGCCATCTGGTTATCGTCCAAAGGATCCTGAACCATCTCGGCGGGGCACTCGGCAAGGCTAAGCCCCTTGCTGAACCGTACGGAGTACTTGTAGGCTCCTAATGCAAGCATGCTGGTTGGCGGAAGCTATGCTATCCCCATGGCCTGTTTTCTTCTTTAGTGAGTGGGCTTCCCCATAGGGACAGTAGAGCCGTCAGATAACTGGTGTGCGAGTCGTAGCTTGCAACTCCGAGATAGCGGCCGACCCCATGGGAGAACGCGTCATCTGCATCCAGCGAGAGGGGAACGAGCAGGAGAAGCTGTGGGGATAGGCACATGGGGGTCCTGATCATGGCCGAGAGAGAGAGACGTATAAAGAGGAAGCCAGCCGCCTCAGTATTGCCGGCTTGCTCTTTACCTCACCGACACGACAGTCTCATATGCCCTCCTCCCTCGTCTCTCACTTACAATATTCATCATGGTGGCCATTTCCGCCGCCCTCCTCCTGGGAGTCGCCTCCCTCGCCGCCGCCCATGGCAAGCCACTGAGCCCGGCAGCCCTGAAGCGGGAGATTGTCGCGCGCGAGCACCACGCTCACCTCGGTGCCCGGGCCCTGGGCAAGTGCGCCGGCACCGAGGCGTCGCAGGCCATGAAAAAGCGGGCCATCCAGCGCCGTGCCGCCAAGGTCAAGGATCTGCGGGCGCGCAAGAACATCCAGACGAGTACGTGGTCTGCCCCGACGCCAAGAGGCCTCGACTGACATGCTGTCGACAGAGCCCCAAAAGTACCGCCGTGACCTGGCCGACCTGGAGGCGTGGGAGGAGGTCAACCACAACATGACGGGCACGTACGACTACGACATGTTCACGTCGCTGGAGACGGTGTTTGACGCCAACACCAGCTGCGTGCTCGCGCCGGAGATCACCGACGGCCCGTACTACATTGTGGGCGAGTACTTTCGCAGCAACGTCAAGGAGGCCCTGTACAGCGAGGGTGTCGACCTCTTTCTCGAGGCGCAGTACGTGGACATTGAGACGTGCGAGCCGGTTCCGGCCGTTGCCGTGGACATTTGGAACTGCAACGCCACGGGCACGTACTCGGGCATCAGCACCAGCGGCAACTACGCCACCGGCGGCTACAACTCGACGTACCTGCGCGGCATCCAGCTGACCGACAGCGACGGCGTCGTGGCCTTTGAGACCATTTTCCCCGGCCACTACGAGGGCCGGGCCACGCACACGCATCTGCTTGCGCACATGAACGCCAGCCTGCAGGCCAACGGCACCATCTCGGTGTGGAATGCGCCGGTGACGCACATTGGCCAGCTCTTTTACCCCGAGACGCTGCGCTCGGCCGTCGAGGCCGTCGAGCCGTACAACACCAACACGGTCGACGTCACCACCAACGACGGCGACATGTGGTCGATTGTCCAGGCCGACAGCAGCTACGACCCCTTCCCAGAGTTCCTCTACCTCGGCGACGACATCACCGACGGCCTCTTTGCCTGGATCCAGATTGGCGTCAACGTCAGCGCCGACTACCAGAACGACGACTACTACCAGATTGCGGCCTACCTTGATGCGGATGGTGGCCACGCCGAGTCGAGCGCTGCTACGGGCGGCGGCGGCGGCGGCGGCGGCGGCGGCGGCGGCAACGGTACCATGTCCGGCAACGACACCATGTCTGGCTCCCCCCCGAGCTCGTCCTCGTCGTAGACATGTCGCCAGCCATGTGTGGAAAGTCTATATCTTTTTCTGATGGGCAGAATGGCCAGGTTAACTCTAAAGCAATAGAGTGGGAGGGCTAGACTTGAAAACAGGAGAGACGTTTCCATTGGATACTTTGAACGGGAATCACATGTAGTCATTCATGCATTAGCAAGCCGTTGTGGTACGCGGAAAAGACTGGTTGGCCCAAGACGCTAACTGATGGCGCAACCGCCTAATGCTCGACACCGAGGCGCGCTTGTTGGGGTATTAGCAGTTAGCGGCTAAAGTGCCGAATAGTGGAGATCAAGTTGCAAGCCTGCGACGGGGAAGAGGTGGCCGACGGCAGAACATAGCAACAGCAATAAAGAGGGCGTAGCGCGAAGCTGAATTTGTACAAACTGCCGGGAAGTTGCCTTATGAGGTGGAAGCATTTTCGAATCTCAAGAACGATGCTGTATTGCGGAAAATTGCAACAGCCTTGGCGTCTCGGCCTCTCATAGATCGGGAAAGATTAGTCAACCACCATCCTGAGGGATCGCCGCTGGAGCACATGTCAAAAAGGACGCCACCGGAGGGCGGAGTCAAAAGCTGAGACCGACTTTCCATCTTGGCCGTCGAGTATTACCAGGACGATCGCCGCCTGACCTTTCTGCTGAATTTCGAACTTTCAAACATGTAACTTGTAAAACGCAGACAAAGCATCAATTTGCTTATCGCGCCGTCCTACTTTTTTTTGAATACTTGACGACATTCGGTTGCCATGCTCCAACCTGCGATCCCTCCCACGCCGACCGGGACGTCTCTGGTCGGCCAGACGGTGATTGTCACGGGCGGCAACGCCGGCGTGGGCTACGAGGCCGCGCGGCAGTTTCTGGTGCTGGGCGCCGCGCGAGTGATTCTGACGTCACGCTCGGCCGCCCGCGGCCAGGCGGCCGTGGCGGCCCTGCAGGCGGACGCCGAGGTGCAGAGCGTCAACAAGGACGCCGTGGTCGAGGCGTACGAGCTCGACCTGGCCGACTACCGCTCGGGACTGCGCTTTGTCGACCGCGTCCGGGCCGAGGTGCCTGCGCTCGACGTGCTGCTCCTCAACGCCGGCCAGATGGACCCGCCGCGCAGCATGGTGCCGGCCGAGGCGGGCGGCCACGAGCGCAACATGCAGGTCAACTGCTACACGCACCTGCTGGTGTGCCTCGAGCTGCTGCCGCTGCTGGTGGCCACGGCGCGGGCCCGCGGCCCCCACGGTCGTCCGGGCCGCCTCACGCTGACCGGCTCGGCCACGCACGTCTCGCAGGAGACGCTCTCCAAGGACCCCGTGCGGCTCGCGGCGGGCGAGACGGTCCTCGGCCACTTTGACGACCCGGCCCACTACTCCAAGCTGTACCGCTACGCCGACACCAAGCTGTGCATCCACGCCTACGCCCGCAAGCTGGCGGAGCTCCTCGACGCGCCCGACCTGGTCCTGGTCAACAATGTCTGTCCGGGCCTCCTGCACAGCACCCGCCTCGACGACAACCTGCCGGCGTACGCGCGCTACCCCCTGGCCCTCACGCGCCGTCTCGTCGGCCGCAGCGTGCCCCATGGCGGCAGGACCCTTGTCTACGCCGCCGTCGTGGCCGGCCCCGAAAGCAACGGCACGTTTCTGCAGAGCAACCAGGTCCACCCCGGCGCCAAGTTCCTCAACACCGACGACGGCCGCAAGTTTATCGATGCCTTGTGGGCCGAGTCGGTCGCCGACTGTGCCAAGTTTGACACGGCTCTGGGCAAGTATGCGCAGGGACCGATTACGTTTGCGTGAGAGGTGGAGTTGTCGTATCGCTGTCTGTACTTTCTGTGTGCTGTGTGTGTTGTGTGTGTTTGTTGTGTCGGCTGTGTCTGTTATGCCTGTTATGTACACCTTATATTCGCGTATATAGTGATATGCACATTCTGATATTGTCTGCTAAGCGACTGGGAAATGTGCCTGCTAATTCGCCACACTGCGCTCCTACTCCTCCAGGACAACCGTCTAATTCGCCTCGTTCAGGAGAGCTGACAAGATGGCCTCGCGCTCGACACTCTCGACTTGGCTGGCACCGTCCCCAAAGACACCACTGAGGTCCTCGAGCGTCTTCTGCTTGGTCTCGGGGACGAAGAAAAAGACCCAGACGAGGGCGACAAAGGAGGTGCAGGCAAAGAGGGCAAAGGAGGCATAGGGAGCGCGATCGACAATGGCGGGCACGACCAGACCGACAATAAAGTTGTTGAGCCAGTTGGAGGCGGCGGCAAAGGCCATGCCCTCGGCGCGAATGGAAGACGGCAGAATCTCCGAGGGCAGGCCCCAGGCGATGGGGCCCCAGGAGATCTCGAAGCAGAAACATGAAGATGAAGATGAAGCCGGTGCCGGCCTTGGCGCTGGGCTGGTGGGCGGACCAGTCGTGGTAGGAGGTGCCGATGGCGGTGCCGGTGATGAGCTGACAGGACATGAGCATAAAGGTGCCAAAGAGCAGCAGGGGGCGGCGGCCGACGTGGTCGATGAGGAGGACGGGCACGGTGGAGCCGACGAGCTGGGTGACGGAGAGGAGGCCGCCGAGGGTGAGGCGCATCTCGTGGCCGTAGCCGAGCTGGCTGAAGAGCTCGGTGGAGTAGTAGGTGAAGCCGTTGACGCCGACCCACTGCTGGAAGGCGTTGAGGACGATGACGACGGCGATGCGGGCGCGGTAGCGCGGCGAGAAGCAGAGGAGCCAGCGGGCCCACTGGCGGGCGACAAAGGAGGGAGGGGAAGGAGAAGGAGGAGAAGAAGGAGAAGAGGAAGAAGGAGAAGAGGAAGAAGAAGGAGAAGAAGAGGAAGAAGCAGACTGCTCGCCGGCCAGACGGCGCTGCAGGGCCACGTCGCAGCGGATGCCGATCCACTCGGCGCGGACGCGGGCGTCGGTGGCGGGCAGGCCGCGGAGCCAGGCGAGGGTGTCGAGGCTCTCGGCGTGGCGGTCCTTGATGGCGAGCCAGCGGGGCGAAAAGGGCAGGAAAAAGACAATGGCGACGAGGACGAGGCCGGGCAGGATCTGGACGACAAACGAGGTGCGCCAGGCCCAGTCGGAGGCGAGGTTGCGGGTGCCGTAGGTGACGTAGTAGGCGACGACGATGCCGAGGATGAGCATCCACTGCTGCAGCGTGTAGAGCGAGCCGCGGATGTTGGGCGGGGCAATCTCGGCAATGTAGAGGGGCGCGATCATGGAGGCGGCGCCGACGCCGACGCCGCCGACCAGGCGGCCGACGACCAGCATGGCATAGTCGCGGGCGGCGGCCTGGAGCACGGCGCCGACGAGGTACCAGGCGGCGGCGATAAAGATGGTGTAGCGGCGCGACACGAGGTCGCAGAAAAAGGCCGACTGCAGGGCGCCCAGGACGGCGCCGAGCTCAAAGATGGCGGTGACGAGGCCCTTCCAAAAGGCGGCGCGGTGGTTGGCGTCGGCGTCGACCTGGGGGAAGTGCGCGAGGAAGCGGCCGACGTTGAGCGTCACGTTCATCTGGCCCTGGTCGAAGCCGTAGAGGAAGCCGCACAGGGCGGCGGCGGCGGCACTCTGCACGACGGTGCGCGACCGCAGCAGGGCGCCGAGGCCGGGGCGGCCGTAGCTCTGGCCCAGCAGGGCCTGGTCGCGCACGAGCTGCTCCAGCTCCGAGACCGTCTCGCCGGCGGCCGTCGAGGTGCTCGGGCCCAGACGGGGGGCCTCTTTTTCAGGGTCCATAGTGAGGCAGTCTGTCTTGGAGTATGGGTGTGGAGGGTCTATATTGAAAAGGCAGTCTGTCTTGAGATTCTTGGTGTCGGATACCGGCCAAGAGGACAACAACACGCAGAACCTCTCTTGCTTTATACAAGGCTCTGACGTCGTGCAGACGACAGGTATCCGCCATGACAGCCGGCAAATGGGAGCGTGGCTGGGGCCGAGTGAGAGCCTGATCAGACGCGGTCGCGGGCCCAGGGCCGAGTCAGGGCCGAGTCAGGCACAAAGAGGGGGGCCGAGTAGGCGCTGGGCCGAGCCCTATCTGGCTGGCGTCGTTGTCGACGGCCTGCGAGGTTAAAAGTGTTGGGCCGTCTGTTGTTGTATCTCTTTCCTTGTTAGTGTCTGTTTTGTCGTATCTTTTTGTTGTCAGTGTCTCTCTTCCTCGTCCCATGGCTTCCTCTCTCCGCGAGACCCCCACGGTCATCTCCGTCGACCCCCATGGCGAGCCCATGAAGCAGGCCAATGTGCACACGCGCTGGCACCCCGAGATTCCGGCCGTGGCCTCTGTGGCCTCGGGCGCGGCCTTTCGCGTCGAGTGCCTCGACTTCACCGGCAACTTTATCCAGAACAGCGACTGCGCCGACGACGTGCTCGACTTTTGCTGGGAAACCGACCACCACCTGTCGGGGCCGGTGCGCATCGAGGGCGCCCGGCCGGGCGACGCGCTGCGCGTCGACATTCTGGACGTGCAGCCGTTTGCGAGCCGCGCCTGGGGCTTCTCGCTGGTCGACCCGGGTCTGGGCCCGCTGGACCGCGACAGCGACGGCGACGGCGACGGCGACGGCGTCGACCACCGCGGCGTCCAGCACCGCAGCTGCCTCACCACGGCCTTTATCCAGGCCGCCTCGCGCGCCATGCAATACCTCGAGGCCTGGGGCTACTCGCACGAGCAGGCCTACATGATCATGGCCGCCGCGCCCACCGAGGCCAAGGTCCTGGCCGTGCCCAACCTGCCCACGGCCAACGTCTCGGTCGGCCTGCCGACGCAGATCTTTGACTTTGACATCCGGCCCACGGCCGCCGGGCCGGTCGCCGCCGACCGCGGCTCGCCTGCCCTCTTGTCCGCCGACCGAGAGAAGGCGTTTCGGCAGCAGAAGACGGAGCAAACGTCGCCGTTTCGGGATCTGTAGACGGAGTAGACTGGTGTTTCAAGTAGTATATGTTGAGCGCTATCCTCTACGTAACCTTTGTAGCGTATATAAATCTCCCCGACAGGCCTACACAGGGTATTCTGCTCCTTATGCATCCCACAGGTTTCCACAAAATAAAAGAGCTCAAATAGAATACATAGTCCTTTCCATGGTAACTTAACAATGACCGGCTGTTATGCGACTGTACGACGTACGTCGTAAACCACCGGCTTATTCGTGACTCGTGTTAGTCGCAGGATTAGCGCAACACATTGGTGTTACTGCGCTAATCCTGAATGCCCACCCCGTTTCTGTCATAGACTAGCGTTAAACACGTCGGTCCCAAGAACCACCAGTCAGGGATTCTCCCCGGCACATTCTACCCATGTTAGCCAGGTACGGTGAATCGAGCCGGTTAGCCAGGGTAATTAGGTCGCAGGGGGGTCGAAAAAGTTCGCAGGGGGGGTTAAAGTTGCTAAAAATAGACATGCACCTATCGGGGCGCACTGTATATACATTCACTACTAGAATATTTAGTCTCGATAATTACATATTAACATTGCAAAAGTTGCTTAGCAAAGGTGGCATCCTTCTAGTTACCTACTAGCTAAACATTTTACATTACAGCATTATAACACAGCATATGCAGCGCATATAGTAGTTACGTCGATTCTTTATGTAAGTGTATAGATTTATAACTTCTATTATAAACGTATTTCTAGCACCTTATGTTACAGCTAATTACTATTTAGGAAAACACAAGCTACTCTGTATTATCTTAACCGTGCTTACACTAAGCATATATAGCTACGCTACTAATGCTACTATTTAGTTACCGCTAATTTACTATAACCTTACATATGTAGCGCATATGCTTATGTAAACTACTAAGCCGCATTTAGCATGCTAATCTAAAGTAAGAACTAATAAAAAATTTTATATATTGCTTACGCTAAGTAAGAGATTAGTCTAACTAATAACACTATATAATTGTTATTTACTTATCTTTTTTTTTAAAAAAAAAGGAGATAAGGTAGAACTTATAACCTAACGTAGTTTTTTAGGCGTTACATATGTATTATATATGCATTATATATGCAACACTTTTTTTTAGGGTTTAGTAGGTTAAAGACGACGTTATATATATAGTGCATGTATAATAACTGTATAAGATAGCGTCTTTTCTCTTTTAGCTTATAGTTAAACACTGCCTACTACCGCACCCTTTTATAACGTTTTAATAAAAAATAGCATTAATTATTAAGATTTTAAGTAACGACGATAGTAATATTTAGTATATTAGGACGAGGCTATATGCTATGCCTATTTAAATTGCTAACTAGGCTAGTAAGATAGATTAGGTTGTTAATTTAACGCTTACATATGCGTAGTATAGCCTAACTATAAACTATAAACAAGTAGAGACTTTGCTATTACTTACTACTAAAAGTAATGTAGCTAATAAAAGTCTTAAGCGTTTACCGTCTGTATATGCGTTATATAGCCAGTCTAAGGACATTAAATAAGTAAAGACTCTACTATTACCCTCTTTTAAAGGCAATGTTAATAAAAGTGCTTTTATTAGGTTAAAAGCAACTATAAACTATATATAAAGCATAGAAAGGGGCATTAAAATGTTATTAAATAACAACGCTTTTAATAAAGAGTTATTACTAAACTTAGTATGTTGCTACATATATAAGCGTTATGTTATACTAACGTATATAATAACTTTAGACAGCGGTTAAAGACTACAGACTTTAAATCTTAAAGTTTAGTAAAAATATTGTTTAAGTGTTTAAAACTTACAACTACGTTATAACGCCGCCGTACCTATTTATAAGCGCTTTAGGAACTACGTTATTTGTTTACTTTTAACGTAGTCTTAGCATATACGTAACATCGTTAGATAAAGACCTTTAAAAGACGTTTAGCAAGATTATAAACGAGGTATAAGCATATACTATACGTATGCTATACACATACTAACAATATACTAGTTCTAGTTTTGTCTTCGTTAAAAATCTAGTATAGTATTAAGCTTTACACTTTTATACTTTAGGTAAGTTATAAATACGTTATATATGTCGTTTATATACTAATTTTAACTAGAGTCCTAACTCTAGCTTTTTATAAAGCATATTAGTGTACTAGTACCCGCTTTTATAGTCTTTAACACCCGTCTTTAGTTACTATAAGCAATGTATATAACAAAGTTAACCTTTCTCTTTTTTAATTAATGTAACAAACCTTAGTTAATATTAAAAACAATAAGACGATTAATACACGGCTAAAGGAGGAGACAGTTATATATATGCTATATATACAATCCTTATTTACTTTACTACTTAACTTACTAATATGCTATA